>CAUYLG010001424.1:0-15642 GCA_963573385.1 Cacajao melanocephalus
AGTAACAAGTGGGTATCCCTTCTTCAGAAAATTCTCCTCCCAGCAGTGTAGGACCATGGACAGAACTTGCCTTCAGCCTCAGAGAGACCCAGGTTGCACCACCTTTCGGTGTCGTGGCTCTAGACCAGAGCATCTGCTTCACTGCACTGCAGAGTAGGCTTCTTTCTGGGTCTTAGCTACTGGCTCTCTCCTTCTCCTTTCTGTAGCCTTGAATCAGACTCCTCAGAAGACCAAGAAGGTAACTGCACTTCTGAAAGCCTTTGGAGCCCAAGAGGAGGGAGGGTTTGGGTTGAGGGGATGTGTGTTTGTTTTAGAAGTAGTGGTGGGAAAAACATGGACTTCAGATTCAAACGGACCAGGGTTCAAATCTCTCTCTAGTCCATCCCAAAAAAACTCTGGGCTGCATGGCACTTCTCATGACATCTCCTTTATTTTATTATTATTACCATTATTTTTTGGAGCTGCAAGTTACTTTTTTATTATTTTTAAAAATTCTTCATTTTTCTGTGTCCTCACAACCAGGATCCTCTGAGGCTCTACACCTTTAGGTGTTCTCTTTTCACACTCACTTCCTTGTGGAAGCTTGGCCTTTAAATGACTTATCTGAATTAGCACCTTTTAAATTTAAATCACCAGCTCCAAAATCTCATGAAGAATCCACTCCCACACTCCCATTTTCTGTCAGAAGGTTTTTACATGGGTATTCCATATTCACCTCAAATCTCAAACTGAAATATACTCCTCATCACAAAATGACCCATTTCGTGTTTGGTTTTGAGACAAGGTCTCACTATGTTGCCCAGGGTGGTCTTCGACTCCTGGACTCACATGATCTTCCCAGTCTGCAGAGTAGCTGGGGTTACAGGCTCGTGCCACCACGCCTGCCTCCAGTTTACCCACTTGTGTTAGCGGGACCACGTTCTCGCTCTGTCCCCTGGTCGCGTCGGCCATCTTTGCTTCATCCTTCCTCTTCATGGCTCCTACCATTCTTTCTCTTCCACCAGGCCTTAGACTGGCCCACCACTGTTTCTCTAGAAGGTTGTGTGGACATAAGTATTCCCCTCTCTGTGCCTGTTCTACCTTCTTTCAAAGATATTAGAATTCCTGAATTTTAAAAGCAAGGAAATGAGGCACTGATTGGTTTTCATTTGTCTGGACTGCATGTTAAGCACAATTAAGGGCAGTGTCTAGATACTTCACACGCGAGAAGAGGGTGAGAGAGACAGATGGAGAAACAAAATTCTCTGGGCTTCTCTTTCATACTGTCTGAGAATCAAAAGTAGTACCAACCCTGCACCCCTGGTGAATGCATGTGAGAAGCCTTGGCTTCTGGCCTCTTAACAGCCTCAGATGCAAAGACATGAACAAGGAGGGTGGGATTTCTTCCACTCCTGGCTGAGCTCTTCCCAAGAAGATGATCTCATTTGTCTTGATGAAAGGCTTATTTTTAAAATGCACATTTCATTTTCCATTATTTAATAGGCACATAATGTCTTGCAGCTTCCTTCTAAGTGGTTTCATGTGTCATGATTCCATATGTTTCTCCAATTCCTATATGTGCCTCAATGAATCTCTGTATATTTCTCTCAACACTATGGTAATAAAAACACACTGGGCAGTGTGTGGCTGTGGTTTCATTTAAGAAAAATTTTAATCTGGACCATCAATGCCCTGTGACTTTAGGAGCAAGAGCTGAGAGGGAGGCTGTATGGCAGATGGTCCTGTACTGCCTCTTCCAGAATTAGACATGGGAGACGCTAGGGTGTGAGCGTGTGTCGGGTGGGAGGGGTGGGAATAGGAGATAATGTTAAAGAAAAAATTAATCATGACATTTATTAAAAATGGTAAGGGAGACTTTATTCAGAATCACTGAGATAGGCGTAGGGACCACAGCTGTGGTGTTCTCCAGTGGGGGAGAGAGATTGGGCTCAACCCTGTATACAACAAGGAAAAGTGAGAATTTATAGCCAAGGAGAAGAGTGGAGGGAGTGGTCATTGGATGGAAAATTAGTAAGAGGAAGCATCAGGGATAAGGGGGATTCTGGCTAAACTGACCTAAAGGATTCTTGCTGAAGGCAGGCCAGGGTGATTAGACATCACCTGGTGAATGTGGAAGATGAGGAACCTGATCAGATACCAATGTTGATCAGATATTGAGTGCGGACAATCTGGTTAAACTGACTTAGCAGGGTTCTTGCTAAAACTAGACAATGCAGACATGAACGTGGAAGTCCAAAAGTCGTGGACATTTAAAAAATTATGTTTCCCAGAGCTTGCAGAACCGTGCTGTGAGAATCAGACCAGTACGGAACTGGGGAGCTTTCAAAACCCAGGATTCAGAGAAGAATGCTGACAAATCTTCACAGGAGTTTGCAGATTCAACCTCAGAGATGTCTGGAAAAATATTCTACTCAAATCTCAAACTGAAATATACTCCTCATCACAAAATGGTCTTGATTTTCAAAGGATTACAAATCTAGTGAAGTTCTTGCTGAAGTGAAATTAGCCACTGGCCAACTGCAGCTAGAGGTTGAAGCAAAGGAAGTTTGAAGGCTGATGGGTCCTCAGTCTCAGAAACCACCCAGTGATGAGCATATCACCTTCATGAATAAAGGGAGGCATGAGCTGTCTGGACAATCCCGATTAAGGGGCCATGATAAGAAGTCAAAGGCACAAGAAAACAGTGATGGCGATTTTTAAGGAAATGGATTTCAATTTAAAAGTAATCAGAACAAAGTTACAGTTTTAGTTGTACAGAAAAATTGAACAGCAAGCAGAGAGGGGTCTCATATATTCCCTCTTCCCCTCTTTCCCTCATATTACTAACACACACACATACACACACATGCATTAACACTGATGTGGTCAATTTACCATATTCTCCTATTACTAACACACGCATACACACACACGCATTAACACTGATGTGGTAAATTTACCATATTCTCCTATTACTAACACACACATACACACACACACACACACTAACCCTGATGTGGTAAATTTATTGCAATTGATGAATCAATATTGACACATTATTATCAACTGAAATCCATCATTTACATTTGAGTTCACTCTTTGTGTTGTATAGTTCCAAAAGACACCTTCTGATTTTGGTGGAAAAATGCCAAAGTTAATTTAGAGGAAAAAAAAAAACCTTTATATTTAGAAAAAATGACTAAGATGATTAACTACTCATTAATCTGAATAATATATTCTTCAGAAAGATTTATTCTGTGCAGTGTGTAAGTATAAAATTTGCATTACCTCTGGTCTTTCCTATAACAGTTGTATCAAGCTCTTAGTAAGAATTTCATCAACAAAATTAATTGCCTGCATATACACTTTTCTTGGGATTTTTTTTTTTTTTTTCTGAAAACACATTACATGTTACCTCTGGACAACCTATATTCATGGCGCAAATTGCATCTTTGCTTTCTCAGATTGCAAAAGCCTTTGTGTAACCACTGCCCCCAGCAATTGTCACTATTACTTGGCCCAGTGCCACTGTGCAAGGGAAGGAAGGTTTTGCCTTGGCTCAGTGGCAGGAGGACTAACACACCCTCTTCCCACATGGAGGCATATTAGAGAGGATATTCTGTCCTCCCTGCAGTCTCAAGTAGTCTCCTCCCTGGGAGAATAGCTAATCCACAGACCTGTATCTACATGGAGAGGTCATGCATGAGTTCTACACACTCTCAGCACCACTCACGCCCAGGGTTTACCAGTTTTATGCACTAATCTCTTAGCTCCACACTCACCTGCATATACCTTGCTCTGTGGCACTGAGGCTGGTTCTCTGCAAAACCCATTTCTGTTTTGTAGCTGCTCCCTGTGAGGCTGTGACAGTAAGAGGGCTGAAAGGAGACTGGGGGGCTTGAGGAGGAAGAGGAGACTTGCTCTTCTGTCCACTTACTGTGGCCGTGAGCATCACCCTGAATTCTTCTCTACCCCAGCAGCAGTAGAACCTTCCTACAGCTGCAGCAAAAGCCAGTGTGCAGTTTTTCTAACCCTTATCGAGCCAGCCTAAAGGCACCCTCTTCAGAGCTGCCACATTGCCCTTAGGACTAACCCAACTATTCTCTACAATCCAGATTTAAGCAGCACTTTGGAGGAGTTTGCACAGTGATGAATACATCTGATTCTTTTTTCACCGTCTGCCTATTGCTATTTGTGCATTGATTCCACTGGTCAGAACCAAAGAGAGCAGGAGAGGTAAGTGTAGCCAAATTCATCTAGCCTCACACTGACCTTCCTATAATCCATACTGCCAAGTAAGGTGTCTGCAAACTACAGATGTTTTGCCAACTGGCTTACTGTTAAGTACTGCCAATGGGACAGAGGCCCTGGGAAAAGATCAGAACATAGAAAGAAGAGAGAATCTTCTATTTCTGGTTTGACAGTGTGGTAATTGCTGGCAGTTGTAACACTAGCAAGAACAGGGTAACACCTGAGCAGAAGTAGGATTGATTTGGACTCTGGGATCCTGGCAAAGGCAGTATCTTTTTGACAATTTCCAATCTCTGTAGTGCCTTCAACTATGCAGCAGTAGGTACAAACTCAGGAACACCACTCTCTTTTGTGTATGGAACAGACACGAATATTACGGGGGGTGGGAGGCTGAGGGTGAACTGTGTTAGGCCTACTAATGACCCCCTAAAATATTCATGCCTGCTAAAATATTCATAATCCCAGAAAACTGTGAATGCATTATGTTATCTGGAAATAGGGATTTTGATATGTAATTAAGGTTATAGACCTTAAAATAGGCAGATTATTCTGAACTTTCTAGGTGAGTCCAGTAGTGAGGAAAAAGAAAACTACTAAAATGCTGCTGTGGTCCCACCTAACAAAACTTAAAAACAAGGCTCAAAAGGATCAGACTTATTTTAATTATTTGTGTCACTGAACAAAGCTCAATAACATTTATAGGAATACAAAATATCCAGCAACCAATGTGTGGCATTCAATCACAAATCACCAGTCATGCAAACAAGCAGAAAAGCACAACCTGTAACGACGGGGAAAATCGGTCAGTTGAAACTGACCCAGAACTGACACAGACAATATATTTAGTAGACAAAGACATGAAAATGGTTATTACAACTGTATGCCATGTGTTCAAGAAGCCAGAAAAAAGATTGAACATGTTTAGTAAAGAAATGGAAGAGAGAGGCTGGTGTGGTGGCTCATGCCTGCAATCCCAGCACTTTGGAGGCTGCGGCGGGTGGATGACCTGAGGTCAAGAGTTCGAGACCAGCCTGGCCAACATAGTGAAACCTCGTGTCTACTAAAAATACAAAAATTAGCCAGGTGTGGTGGCACATGCCTGTAATCCCAGCTACTCAGGAGGCTGAGGCAGGAGAATCACTTGAACCTGAGAGCCAACTGCACTCCAGCCTGGGCAATAGCATGAGACTCCATCTCAAAAAAAAAAAAAAAAAAGAAATGGTAGACATTGAAAGACCCAAATTGAACTTTGAACTTCTAGAGATGAAAACCAAAATGGCTTAGATATAAAAATACAGAAGATGTGATTAATAGCAGAGTAGACATTAGAGATAAAATTAGTAAATCTGAAGACAAAGTAGCCAATCAAACACAGAAGGAAAAAAGGCTGAAAAATAAATGAAGAGAGCATGTTAGTTAGCTATGGAATAACTTCAAGTGGCCTAATATACATGTAATTGAACTGCCCAAAGCATAAAGGAGAAGCAGGGGAACAAAAATATTTGAATGAATAATAACAGAACATTTTCCAAATTTAATTAAAACTATAAATTCACAAATCCAAGAAACTCAGTGGACACCAAGCACAAGAAACACAAAGAAAGTACGAAGGCACATTATAATCACATTGCTAACTACCAGGAATAAAGTAAAAGTCTTAAAAGAAGCCAGAAAAAAGACGCATTATATACAAATGAACAAAAATAAGGATGACAATGAATTTCTCATCAAAAATATTGTAAGTTAAAAGAAATTAGAGTAGTGTCTTTAAAATATTGAGAGAAAAAAGAACAGTCAATCTAGAAACCTATATTCTATATCAAAGATACTATATCAAAGAAAAATAATCACAAAAATATTGGAAAATACACTGAGGTAAATGAAAACAGAAACACAGCATATTAAAACTGATGAGATGCAGTGAAAGCAGCACTATAAGGAACATTTATAGCTATAAATGCGTACATTAAAAACTAAGAAAGATTTCAAATCAATAACTGAACTATACACCTTAAGGAACCAGAAACAAAGGGGAAAACTAAATCCAAAGATAGCAGAAGAAATGAAATAACAAACATTAGAACATTAATAAACAAAATAGAGATATAAAAACAATAGAGAAAATCAATAAAGCCAAAAGGCAGTTTTTTGAAAACATCAATGAAGTTGACAAGGCTTTAGCTGGATTGACCAAGGAAAAAAGAGAGAAGACTTAATTTACAGAAATCAGAAATGAAAGAGGGGATTATAATTAATTTTATATTACCTGTATAAAACAAATGAGCACCTAGAAACACACAATCTACCAAAACTGACTCATGAGGAAATAGAAAATCTGAACAGAACTCCACTCAATAAGGAGAGTGAATCAATAATAAAACAAATAAGAAATCCAGTACCAGGTGGCATCACTTGTGAATTCTACCAAACATTTCAGTAAGAATTAGCATCAATCACGCTCAAACTTCTCCAAAAAATTGAAGAGAGAACACTTTCCAACTCATGAGGCAAGCATTAATCTTATAACAAAGCCAGAGAAAGATACTAAAAGAAATGACACCCCCATATCTCTGATGAATATTCATGTACAAATCTTCAGCACAATATTAGAAAACTGAATTTAGCAGCATAACTAAAGGATTATATATCATGATCAAGTGAGGTCTACTCCTGGAATGTGAGGATGGTTTAACATATGAAAACCAATCACTGTAACACACCGTATAAAGAGAATGAAGATACAACCTACATTATAACAGCAATTGATTTAGAAAAAGCATTTGAAAAAATTCAATACCATTTCATGGTAAAAACCACCACCAAACTAAAAATAGCAGAAACTCTCTCAACATGATAAAGGCCATATATAAAAACTCAAGGCTAACTTCATATTCCATTCTGAAAGGCTGAATCTTTTCTCTTAACATCAGAAATAAGATAAGAACACTTCTTTTTAACACAGTACTGGGAAGTCCGAGTCAGAGGACTTAGGCAAGAAAAAGAAATAAAAGGCATCCAAAGGATAGGAAGAAGTAAAATTATCTCTGTTTGCAGATGACATGATCTTACATGCAGGAAACCAGAAAGATTCCACAAAAGTCTGTTAAAAATGAATTCAGCAAACCTGCAGGATATAAAATGAACACATGACATATCAGTTGCATTTCTACACACTAGTAATGAACAATTCAAAAAGAAAATAAATAAAATATTCAACTTACAAGCACATAAAAAAACCCTTAGAAATAAATGTAACCAAAAAGGCAAAGTCTTGTACACTAAAAACTATAAAACATTGCTGAAAGAAATTAAAGAAGGCATAACTGGAAAGACATCCTATGTTGATGATTGAAAGACATTAAGATATCAATATTTCCCAAAGTGATCTACAGATTCAATGCAATCCTATTAAAATTTTGGTGTTTTTTTTTTTTTTTTTTTTTTTTTTTTTTTTTTTTTTTTTAAAATAAAAAAAAAAAAAAAAAAAATTTAAAAAAAAAAAAAAAAAAAAAAAAAAAAAAAAAAAAAAAAAAAAAAAAAAGTCTAATGGAAGTAGGAAAAAGAGAAATACTTGGAAAGGGTGCTAGAGAAGGGCAATAAAAACAAATGTGCTTTTGTAATGATGAGGTCAGAACGTGTCAGAGGGGAAAGATATCAGAAGTATTTAACTCACTCAAGGAGCCCAGCAACCATCTATAGTTACTTCTGCCATCAAGAAAGAGGGTTAATTTTTTCCAGGATGGACGTCTTTATACCCAGCAGAAAAGGTTACTTTAGATGAGAAATTATAGGGTTATAGCTGGAGATGTGAAAATTTCTAAATTGCTTTTCATAAGGAAAAAAAAGGAATTTATGGATGGAAAAAGTCTAGTAGAGGCTGGAATTCAGGGGTTGGGGGGACCAGAGGCTTGCAGAACCATGAGGAACTTGGAAGCAAGATCTAAAATAGAACTATGAAAGCTCTTCATCTCATTATTTTGACACCAACAGGTTTGCTCTGGAGGAATTCTGACCCTACTGTGCATTTTGTAAGAGCTATTCGGCCAGAGAAGTAGCAAATCTTTATCCCTCAATGATCCTGTTTCTGCACCTCCCTTTTCGTTCCCCAGCTGCTGCTTCTGTATCCATGTGTGCTCCTTCTCTTTCTCTTGAAACCACAATGAACAGTGAGAATATTGCAGTCAAAGGCTTATATTGGTTACATTTGTAAAACAATAGTGGTGTGAATTATTAAAATTGATAACTATCTTAATGTTAAATGCAAGCCTTATACAAATTAAATATTCTGTATAAACAAATAATAAAAAGCTTGACAATGACCAACAGTACATATATCAAAACATGTTATTCATTAAAAACTGTTGAAAAACTGAATTTTTGAACAAATTTGGCTTGGAAAAATTGAAATTATTATTAAACATAAAGAGCCACAAAAGAAAAACAAGCTGAAATTGATCAAATTTGATATGAATAGAAGTAGTAACTTCTGAGACAATTTTTTTCTATTAAAGATTATTAACCTGTAAAAATCTACCTGCTTTTTAAAACTCTATAAAAAATTAAAATGATCAAAGAGGCTGTATAGAAAAGAGATCATTTGTAATTACATTTTATTAATTATTTTCTCTATTTTACTGCAGAAAAATACTAAGTAAAAATCCATTAGCATCAAAACAATTCTGATAAAATAGAGAAGAGAACAACACTCACTGGGGTAAGGTGGCAGGAGAGGTGGAGGGAAGGGGAGGGGAGGAACAGCAGTGTGGGGGAGGATGGGGAGGGATAGAGGGATAACATCGGGAGAAATGCCTGATGTAGGCAATGGCGGGGGCAGGGGTGTGGAGACAGCAAACCACCATGGCATGCATGTACCTATGCAATAATCCTGCAGGATGCAGGATGTGCACATGTTCCCCAGAGCCCAAAATGCGATAACAAAAAAAAAGAAATACCCAACGCAAGTCATGAAGGAATGTTGCCAGTTGGAAATTTCTGGGTGTTAGTACAAAGAATGGAGTGATAAGAATCTCGAAGGAGAGGCATATCTACTACACACTTTTAAATGAATTGCTATGTATTACTGCAATACACCCTCTACCACCCCTATCACTTTAAATCATCAGTATAATCTACTATATCTACAAATACTTTCCATGAGAGATGTATGGGAGAACTTAAACATGTGGGGCATGTTCCTTATTTGAGTAGATTAAGGAGAAAAGAGCTAGAAGTGACATGTAGGTAGGTTAAATTCAAAGTAAACCAGAAATTGAAATTAGAAGTGACTGTGAGAAGGAACACTCCTGGGAATTCATAGAAATTTTTGAGAAAGCACTGGATTTCTTATTGGACATGAAATAGGAGACGCAAATTAATTATATATGCATCTCAAAGGAGAGAGTACTCTCTAATGATATCATGATTATAGTCAGAACCAAGAAAATCTATCTACTTCCCAAAGTAGACCTAATGGGCTCCAAAAATATAACTATAAAAATAAATAATAGTCCTATTTTGTAAATGTTACTTATAGCATAGCTACTTTTGGAAGGAAAAATTATAAATTTCTCTACATAACTCTCTTTCCATATCCCAATAGGAAAACATCATAAATATGTAAGAGTTCTACATTGCTGATATAATTAAAACTTTGCCACTGAGACCACAGCCCATATGAGGATCATAAATAAGCAGAGCAGCTACACATTCTTCGAGTTCAGGAAGAGAACTAAACCCAACACAGGGTCTTATTAATTTGGTATTTCCTCTTAAACAAAACAGCGATGCTCAGTTTTATCAATACTCAATATCCAGTCCTTAAACAGTCTTTTAAGAACACACCATATGGATAATGTCTTTCAATTTTGAGGTTGGAAGACTGACATTTTAAGGTTTACAAATCTTACATCTGATTCTAGGATAAAAATGGCATTTGTTCCTAGGAGAGATCTCCCTTTGATCTACTTAGGGGGTTGCTTAATTGAACCCTTCAGTTTATACATATATATAATAAGAAATACCTCTTTCAAATTTCTTTTGTTGTGTCTGAAAAAAAAATTGAGATAGAGGAACTTGATCTTGGTCTATTAACTTAAATAGATATACTCAGCAGAACAGTACCTGTAAAATGCCTCAAGAAATGTTTCCGTTGCTGTTGTTTTAACTTTTATTTTAGGTTCAGGGGTACATGTGCAGGTTTGTTACATATGTAAATTGTGTCATGATGGTTTGGTGTACAGATTATAGTACCCAATAGGCAGTTTTTCAAGCCCATCTTTCCTCCTCCCTCCACTGCCATGTAGGCCCAGTGTCTGTTGTTCCCTGCACTCAATGTTTAGCTCCCACTTTTAAGTGAGAACATGTGGTGTATTATTTTCCATTCCTGCACTACTTCGTTTAGGATAATGGACTCCAGCTCCATCCATGTTGCTGCAAAAGACACGATCTCATTCTTTTTTGTGCCTACATAGTATTTCATGGTGTATATATCAGATTTCTTTATCCAATCTATCACTAATATGCATATGAGTCCATGTCTTTCCTATTGTGAATAGCGCTGCAATAAATATACACATGTATGTATCTTTATGATAGAATGATTTATATTCCTCAGGGTATATACCTGGGTATATATTGGTGGGTCTAATGGTTATTTTGCTTTGAGTTCTTTGAAAAATCATAAAACTGCTTTTCACAATGGCTGAACTAGTTACACACACACCACCAGTATATAAGCATTCTCCTTTTTCCACAACCTGTGAAGCATCTATTATTTTTTGACTTTTTAATAATGGCCATTCTGACTGGCATGAGATGGTATCTTGCTGTAGTTTTGATTTGCATTTATCTAATGATTAGTGATGTTGAACATTTTTTTATATACTTGTTGGCCATGTGTATGTCTTCTTTTGAAAAGTGATTGCAACAAAAACAAAAATTGACAAATGAGACCTAATTAAACCAAAGAGCTTCCACATAGGGAAACAAACTATCAAGAGAGTAAACAACCTACAGAATGAGAGAAAATATTTGCAAACTATGTATCTAACAAAGGTCTAATATCCAGAATCTACAAGGAACTTAAATCAACCAGCAAAAAACAACCCCATTAAAAAGTGGGCAAAATCCCAAGGCAAAACAAAAGGAAATAATGTTTCATTAAATTATTATTTTGTGTTTCTTTGTCAAAGAAATCTGGATTTTGTAAATCATCTCTACATGGGGCATACCTGTGTCTTTTAAAGGAGAATATGTAATGTGTGTTAGCACCCAAGATCAGATTTTGCTTAAAGATATAATCCTGATGATACTTTCACTTCTTATAATGGTAAAAGTTGTGTGAAGGAATAGGCATGAGTTTGGCACAGATCCAAACTAGCTAAGACACAATGAATAACATAATTTAGGATTCTGTAACTCAATTTTGGCAAATATACTATAGGAAAAGATGCTTAGCTTATCTGATGAATAAAATCCACTCCACATGTTTGTACCCAAAGGCAATAAGGGACATGAAGAAGTTGGGGAAATTACTGAAGGAGAATATGGCAGTGTCCTGTGACTGGAGAGGAAACGGAATTTAGACTAGAGGAAGAAAGAACTTCTGTGTTTCTCAGAAACACTGAAGGCAAGCATATATAAGAACTGAGATGTATGAATCTCATGAGAGTCCCATTACGGGGGCTGAGCTCGTCCTCACTGGAACAAGGAAACATTCTAAGAGCTGAGCAAGATCCTGACAACAGATTTGAACAGGTGGGTTATTATAAGTAATTATGTCTAAGACAAATTTCAAGTTACTCTGTGCATTGCTCGGTACTGCAGCTTCAGTAGTCTTGTTGAAATTCTTAGACTAGTCACATTTGTGCTGTAGTAAAAGAAAGGGAATGAAATTCCCTTCCTCAAGGTCCGGCAATGTCTGAGGTAAAGAGACAGGACTGAAGGAGTCAAATAACCCAGAAGGCAATCTTATATGTCAAATTCCGTGGAACAGGTGAGGATAATGCAAACTATAGGTCATGTATTGTCAAAGGCAGCATATCGGAATAGCTACCAATGGAGTAGCTTTGCTCACTCAAAAGCTTACTCTCAGGGTCAGCAGCATTTGAAGTAATTGGTCAGTGACACAATTAGAAGATATAAGACCGGATCAGAGGAAATGGATGGTCTTTTTCAGAACATAGTACAGTCATTACTCCAGGAAACTTCCAGAAGTAAAACAGCAGTATCATTAAAGGGGTGCTACTTTCCCAGAAGCAGATCAAGAATAAATCATTCCCTAACCATTTACTGGAAAAGAGAAACATAATCTCATTTTATAATACCATGCTGATAAAACAGAAGCAGGTGTTTAAACAAGGAAAGGTAAGTACAATCCATCCCTGGATGTGCATTTGCTTTGAAGTGACACATCACTCCCACAACAGGACATAGTACTTCTAGAAGGAATGGTCACATTTACTCTTATCTGACAACTCTCCATACCTCCCCCTTCCTTACCCTATGGGGAATCCTCCTGGATCAGGCATCAATCCCCAGGTGGCCCTTTATACTCAAGGCATGAGGGTATGTCCAGCTCTCCCAGTTTTTCCATTATGCTACTCTTTCCCGGGAATTCTTCCAGAGTGCCTTCCCTTTGCTTCAAACTCCAGGGATCCTTGGATGTAAATAATATCCCTAACAGTAGGGACTCAGCCCAAAGAGAAGAACTCAAACCTAAATCATAACTGACCCATACCAGAGCTTTCCAAATAAAAAATCTGCATAATTGTTTTATTATATTTATTACTGAACAAATATAATGAACATAAATTTATTACTAAATATGCTGACAGAACTAGAATTTGAAGTTTTCCATAAAAATAAATTCCAATGACTGCATCTTTAGAAGGGCAGATAGAAACAAAGTTAGGTAACAGAGCAGGAAGCCCACCAACACATTGCCATCCATAAACCAGTCTCTTTAAATGATTATTTCTCTCATGAAGAGGGTGTTTTCTACAACTTTTGACAGAAATCTCATTGAATCCCTGACTGAATTCTCAGATTATTCCTAATGCCTAACTTCACAATTACTCTGAAACAATGTTATACTTTATATGTTTGTGTTTAATTTTGGAATAAAACAAATCTGATATTTTTTCCTGAATATCATTTGTACTGGGTTTGTTTATAATCCTCTTTTGTCTAAATGCTCTTGGCCAATTTCCATCTTTATAGTTATAATTTTTAACCTTCAATAATCCTTATGTCTCCTTTTCTGTGCTCAAATACATCTAGCCACTTTCCCAAGAATGTTATCTATCCATAATAAAATGTATTATTTTCTGTTAAATCGGTAATACATAATCCTCACCTCAATTATGTAGTTAAGTCCTATGACTTAAAGGGTACAGCATTAAATCAATTTGGCCTTAGAATGAATTATTATTTTTTAAGAAATCTACTGATATCTGATATAAAAGAAATACTTTTTTAGAATGCCACTTTTAATAAAAGTGTTAGCAACAAATACCAATGCCTTACTGTTTGACTTTATTTGTTATTAAATCCAAGTTGTTTATTGGTTAACTTTTCAACACCATTAATTAATCAGAGATTTTCTTTTCTGTGTAGCCTGAATGGGATCCCAGGAGAGCTTCAGGAAGTATATAGACTCATGGAAAGGAGCAGGAAGCAAGAGGAATTGTGCAAAGAAATTATTGGTAAGAAAACTAGGAGGAAACATTCTGTCAAAGGGAATGTATTGAGCAATTTATTGGCAAGATTTGGCTTGAGTCATTTAAGAGTTAGACCAAAAATGTTTTAGAGACAAATTCAATAAAGGTGAGCAATATAAGAGAGCCAAACAAAAAATCTAACTCAATCTTAGGCTACACTAATTTGAGGACAGTGTCAAGTACAGAAAGGTAACAGCCCTAATGGCTTTTGCAATGGGTAGATCCTGCTTGAAGTATGTTCAGTCCCAAGTCTCTAAGTCATTTTATAAGGGTGAGATAGGGAAGGGAAAGAATTAAAGTTTATTTCTTACTATGCACAAGCCAGTAGGCTAGATATTTGCACAAACTACCACGGGGAATATAATACTTATATCAACTATTTGACATAGGTATTACTTTTTAGGGCATAAGGAAATTCAAAGAGGTTAGGTACAGAGCTTGTAACTGAACTAAAATCTAATGATCAAATCCATATTCTTTCTGTTTTCTAACAGTTCAGGAAAATTAAAGCAACTCACATGTCCAAAAATGGATAATTAAAACAATTATTATAAATGTATGCAATAGACAAATTAACAGATCCTCCTTTTCAATAATTCCCCTTCTCTAATATCCATTATAAAACAAAAGCAAATTCTCATGTCCCTCTTGATTGGTGGACCTGGATGTCATTAGATGTCCTTATGGTACATCCTAGCAGTGCAGCCACTTACTGTGTGCTTTTCAGCCACCAACCTAGTTCTTCTCAACTTCTACCTACTGGTTCTTTCTCTCAATGGGTAACAGCAGAAGGTAAGTGAAGAGTAACCCACACAGCACTAAGAAGCTGCTTTTGAATTTTGATTGCATAAAAAATGAAATGAAGGCAGAAATAAAGATATTCTTCAAAACCAGCAAGAATGAAGACACAAGATACCAGAATCTCTGGGACACATTTAAAGCAATGTCTAGAGGGAAATTTATAGCAATAAATGCCCACATGAGAAGCAAGGAAAGATCTAAAATCGACACCTTATCATCAAAATTGAAAGAGCTAGAGGAGCAAGATAAAAAAAAACTCAAAAGCTAGCAGAAGACAAGAAATAACTAAGATCAGAGCAGAACTGAAGGAGACAGAGACACAAAAAACCCTTCAAAAAAAAAAGAAAAATCAATAAATCCAGGAGCTGGTTTTTTGAAAAGATCAACAAAATAGACCACTAGCCAGATTAATAAAAAAGAAGAGAGAAGAATCAAATAGATGAAATAAAAAACGATAAAGGGGATATCACCACTGATTCCACAGAAATAGAAACCATCATCAGAAATTATTACAAACAGCTCTACTCACATAAACCAGTAAACTGGGAAGAAATGGATAAATTCCTGGACATTTGCACCCTCCCAAGCCTAAACAAGGAAGAAGTCGAAACCTTGAATAGACCAATAACAAGGGTTGAAGTTGAGGCAGAAATTAATAGCCTACGACCCAAAAAAAGCCCAGGTCCAGATGGGTTCACAGCCGAATTCTACCAGACATACAAAGAAGAGCTGGTACCACTCCTTCTGAAATTATTCCAAACAATCCAAAAAGAGGGAATCCTTCCCAAATCATTTTATGAGACCAACATCATCCTGATACCAAAACCTGGCAGAGACTCAACAAGAAAAGAAAACTTCAGGCCAATATCCATGATGAACATAGATGCAAAAA
>CAUYLG010001427.1:0-49752 GCA_963573385.1 Cacajao melanocephalus
TAAGGCAGGTTCTTAATGACTTACAAAGAGACTTAGACTCCCACGCAATAATAGTGGGAGACTTTAACATTACACTGTCAATATTAGACAGATCAACGAGATAGAAAATTAACAAGGATATCCAGGACTTGAACTCAGACCTGGAACAAGTAAACTTAACAAATATTTACAGAACTCTCCACCCCAGATCCACGAAACATACATTTTTCTCAGTATCACATTACACCTATTTTAAAAGTGACCACATAATTGGAAGTAAATCACTCCTCAGCAATTGCACAGCATTTCACAGGTTTAAATAAAATATTGGTTGGCTGCATGTTTGTTATTTTCATCCCTTACCCCTTCCCGTCTCCATTGTTAAGCACAATTATTGGCATAAAAGAGGTTTTTAATACCCATTTTTAGACTGCATTCTAGCCTGGGCAATAGAACAAGAATCCCATTCTCTCTCCCTCTTTCTCTTTCTCTTTCTCTCATAAAAAAAAAAAACAACAACAACAACAAAAAAAAAAAACAGAGTATCCACGTGATCCAAATTAAAAACAGATTATCAAAATAGGTAAATACCAAAACCAGTGACTAGATACACAGGAGCTAGGTGAAAGTCGGGTTATTTTTCCCATTCCTACATGAATAATCAAAATTTTTTATGGGCCGGGCGCGGCAGCTCACGCCTGTGATCCCTGCACTTTAGGAGGCTGAGGCAGGCGGATCACTTGAGATCATGAGTTCGAGACCAGCCTGGCCAACATGGCAAAACCCTGTCTCTACTAAAAATACAAAAATTAGGCAGTTGTGGTGGTGGGTGCCTGTAATTCCAGCTTCTCAGGAGGCTGAGGCAAGAGAATTGCTTGAACCCAGGAGGCAGAGGTTGCAATGAGCAGAGATCCCACCACTGCACTCCCGCCTGTGAGACAGAGCGAGACCATGTATTGCCAAAAAAAAAAAAAAAAAAAAAAGTCTTATGAAGGAAATATGACTGTGGCAAATAAATGTATCTTAAAAGCACTTCATTGTTATATTTGCTACTTTATGTTCACTCTGGATTCAAAATTAGGTTGGTTCATTCACTCACTGCAAGCACAAATGCATGTGGAAAACTATCTAAGGAGATGATATCTAACTCGAATTTCAGCTTGTCTGGAAGTTTTAGTGGAAGAATAACATCAGTCAAGTGGTAGATGTATTAGCCCAATTGACTTTTACATCCAAGTCTCCGTTATCTTGACCTTTTTTCCTTCTCTCAGATTGAGAAAAAAATGATCAGAAAGATAGTACTGTGCTAATGTGGAACAGTATTTTTAAAACTTTCCAAAAACTTTGTGTAAAAGGGGGCCAGAATACACCCAACATTTCCAAAAGAGAGGCAAAAATAAGTAGACAGATTCTAATCAGTTCTTGATAATCTATAATTTCTTCATGCTAATTATAGATCATTATAACTTTGAGTAGTGACTCCAAAATCTAGCTGTGACACAAATGTGCTGAATGATTAACAATTCACTTCATCTTGTTTCTCACTACTCATTCATAAAACAAATGCCCTCATTTTTTTTTTTTTCAGAAAAATTTTAGGTTACCTAAAAAGGAGAGAGAGGACAGTGCTCAAAAGAAGACCTCAAAGAAGATCAATGAAGCATTTTTATATCAGAAGAAATTTAAGAAACAAAGATTCCTTGCTTTAACGGGTCTTAGAAAAATCTATGTTCAATACTGGCTTACTCGCCCAGCACCTATAATCTAAAGACTATACTATAGTCTAAGGTCGAAAGACTAGAGTCTATAGATTTATAGGTCTAGGTCTATAGTTAGACTAGGTCTAAAGACTTTAGTTAGACTAAAGACTTACTCATTCAGCTTTTACAATTTCCATTCACTCTTCATCTTATGAAAATCTCATTTTCAAGTTATCAAAAAGAAACTTATTTCTCTTAATAAGGCTCTCAATTATAAATATTTCTCTGTTACAGTTTAAGGAAATAAGGTACTCAACTTTGCTTCAGTGCAGGCAACAAACATCTTCCATTTAATAGAGGAATCAGCAACCAACTGAGAAGAGCAAGTCATGCATGATCAGCACAAGAATATAACCTACCTAGATTTTGGTTTTTTCATCTATAAAATGCTAACCAGTTTAGCGTTGCAGGTAAACATTACTCAGTTATAAATCACCCTAAAGTTTTAAATTATTGTATAATATAAAATGTTTTTTTTTCAATGTAATAGCTTTTGCTTCATTCTTTCATTCAATAAATATAAAACAGAACTGACTATCTAAATGCTGTGTAGGAAGCTATGTCTCTTGGGTCTCAAAGCATTTAACTTATAGTCTAAAGACAGAAAACAGGCACTTTAAGTAACCTTATTCATACACTTGTCCCAGCATATTTTGTGACCTCCTTCATGCACATACTAATGAAATCTTGTCATGCAGTGTACACAGAAGACATTCTATTGAGTAGGGAATAAATAATCCTAATTTAACCAGGAGACTAAGTGGCCAGCAACCCAAACTATCCATGTCTTCTTATAAGTAAATTTGAAAGTCTTGGCAGGCCATTAAAAGTTAATATAAAGAATACAGTTAATGTTTAGAAGTCACAGAAATTACCAAATGGGCACTCTTTGATTCACATATGCAATGGTCTATTTGATATTTATAAATGGGTTTCTAAACAGCATCTCAAATTTAAAATTTCCAAAATACAACTCTGGATTTTCCCTCTATACCTGGTTCCTCCTCCAGTGTACTCCTTTCTTAGTGGTGGGACACATTCCTACCCACCCAGGTGTCCAAGCTAAAACACCTGAAAGTCTTCCTTGACTCCTACACCTCTACCTTTCCATTTCCTCCCAAACAATTCATTAACAAGGTCCTATCTAAGATATATCTCAAATGCATCTTTTTCTCTCCATCTTGGGCTACTAACCTAGCTCAAGTCACATAATGTCTTACCTGACTTATTAATCTCCTAACTTGTCCTCCCCTCCTATTTTTTTTTTTTTTGTATTTTTAAAAAATTTTTAATTTTTTTTTTAAGAGACAGGGTCTCACTATGTTGCCCAGCTGGAGTGCAGTGGCTATTCACAGGTGCAATCCCACTACTGATCAGCATGGGAGTTTTGACCTGCTCCGTTTCCGGAGCTGGGCTGGTCAACCCTCCTTAAGCAACCTGGTGGTCCCCTGCTCCCAGGAGGTCACCATATTGATGCCAAACTTAGTGCGGACACCGGATCGGCATAGTGCACCACAGCCCAAAACTCCTGGACTCAAGCTATCCTCCAACCTCAGCCTCCCGAATAGCTGGGATTACAGGCACATGCCACCACGCCCAGCGCCTCTTTCTAAAAAATCTTGTTCTAGCTGGGCACAGTGGCTCATGCCTATAATCCCAGCACTTTGGGAGGCCGAGGTTGGCAGATCACCTGAGGTTGGAAGTTTGACACCAGCCTGACCAACATGGAGAAACCCCGTCTCTACTAAAAATACAAAATGAGCCGGGCATGGTGGTGCATGCCTGTAATCTCAGCTACTCAGGAGACTGAGGCAGGAGAATCGCTTGAACCCAGGAGGCAGAGGTTGTGGTGAGCTGAGATCACACCATTGCACTCCAACCTGGGCAACAAGAGTAAAACTGTCTCAACAACAACAACAAAAAATCTTATTCTGCTACAATGCATTCTCTATACAGTAGTTATAGTAATTTTTAACTGCCAAACTTTCTGAAAGAGTTGTCCATACTTACTCATTCAGCTTTTACAATTTCCACTCACTATCCACCTTACAATAATCTAATTTCAAGTTATCAGTCCTCCAAACATCTCTCAAGTCGCCAATGTTGTCTAAAGACTAACAAACCCATGGAAACTTTTCCGTTCTTTTTTTTTTTTCCTTCTTTTTTTTTTTTTTTTCTTAAATAAGAGACGGGGTCTCACTATGTTGCCCAGGCTGGAGCACAGTGGCTATTCACAGGCGTGATCCCACTACTGATCAGCAGGGGAGTTTTGATCTGCTCCATTTCCGACCTGGGCCGGTTCACCCCTCCTTAGGCAACCTGGTGGTCACCCGCTCCCTGGAGGTCAGCGTATTGATGCCAAACTTACTGCGGACACCCGATTGGCAGAGTGCAGTACAGCCCAGAACTCCTGGGATCAAGCAATCCTCCCACCTCTGCCTCCCGAGTAGCTGGGACTACAGGCACGTGCCACCGCGCCCAGCAAACTTTTCAGTTCTTATTGGACTTGTCCACAGTTCTCCACTGTTACTACTTTCCCAACGTATCCCCAGTTTTACAGACTTTCTTCCCCTGACAGCCTTGTCTTCACTCTTTCCTGTCTTCTTTGGCCTCTACTCCAGCTGCCTCTCCTAACTCTTGGTTGTACCTTTTTCCCTTACCCATTATCCCAATGTTGATATTTCTTAGCATCTTCTCATTCTATCCATTTTCAGTGGGCAGTCGCTTCTACTTGCATCGCTTCAAATGCCAAGTATAAGCCAAAGACTCTCAAATTATCTCTAGCACATTGCTCCATATCCAAATAATCCACGTTCCTACTAGGCAGCTTCACTTCAATTTCCCACAGACACTTCGCCCTGATCAACAAAGTACGATTATCTTCTCCTCCCAAATCTAATGTCTCCATTTTTCCCTTTCAATAAACTGCTATCATACATCCAGCTGCCAAGTTAGAAATGTATCATCGGCCAGGTGCGGTGGCTCATGCCTGTAATCCCAGCACTTTGGGAGGCTGAGGAGGGCCGATCACGAGTTCAGGAGACTGAGACCGTCCTGGCCAACATGGTGAAACCCTATCTCTACTAAAAATACAAAAATTAGCTGGGTGTGGTGGCAGGCACCTGTAGCCCCAGCTACTCAGGAGGCTGACGCAGGAGAATTGCTTGAATCCAGGAGGGGAGGCTGCAGTGAACCAAGATTGCGTCACTGCACTCCAGCCTAGAGACAGAGCAAAGACTCTTAAAAAAAAAGAAATGTATCATGCATCATCGTTGATTGTTCCCTCTCACCAGGTCTTGCCTGTGATACCACCCCATCCCCACTTGGAAAAGCACCTTCATCTCCTGTCTTGATTACTGTGTCAGTATCCTCACTAGTCATTTCCCAATATACTACTCTTCATCGTACTGTAAGGTATGAATGCAATAAAATGCCTACATCCATTCTTTAACATAGCAACAAGCAACACAGCAACAGGACTATGCACTAAACCCTAAATGTTCCACTTCTCTAGTGATATGGAGTATATCACAGAGATATAGAATATAACCTATATTCTATATCACAGTTATGTAAACTGCTGCTAATTCCCAAAATATACTATGCTCACTTACCTCTGGGTCTGCATATACTGTCCTTTGGGTGGACCTCTTAAGAGCCTATCTATCTTGGCCTAACACTTTCTGGCCTTTTAGATGGCCGTTTACCTGTCACTTTCTCCAGGAACCTTTCCTTGATCTCTCCCCTCCCATATCAAAATTGGGTTGAGTCCTTCACATACTCCCTTGTTTTAGAACTTATTCTTATCATGACACTTATCATGCTATTTGAAACTGCCTACTTATAAGTCTGTATTTGCCACCAACTATAAACTCCTAAAGACATTAAATTTGAAAGAAAAAACATTCATCATTTTATTCACTTTATCAGGTTTTAATCTCTGCCGTGGTTCACCAAAATTTTATGCACTACGGAAAACCAAAGAGAGGAAAAGATTTCAGTACTAGATTTTTGAAAATAAAGTATGTGTCTAATTTCACAGCAAACAAACAAAATCTTCTGCCTCTGACCAATTTAAAGGATGGTAGTACAAGTTTTTTGTTGTTTTAATAAAATCAGATATATACTCCTACAGAAGTTATGTCTCATTTTACTTTTAACTTCAATAGACATAGTTTTTTTTAAAAGTCCATCTGAAAAGTTATGTTTTAAAAATCTCCCCAATTTTGCTAATCAGAATTCAGGAGTTATAACAAAAACTGTCTCACTTTTTTCACTTTTATCAATTTAGAGGCAGGGGATTACAATGAGTTCAAATAATCATTGACTTATGGTAATAGCTATAATTATGGAATATCCTTGATACAATGTGAAACAAAGGTAAAACCAATTAGACAAAATATATAATTTTTAAAAATCTGCATTCTGCTGAAAAAAATACACAATTTTTGAAGCTGTATTTTAGATTTGATACTACTGAACTGCAAGTTCTAAGCCATTTAAAAATTTTTGTTTCAGGTATTTAACCTCTTTTAGCTATTATCTAAACAGTTTATTCATTAAGCAAAACCGGAGCGAATAAGGGTTTTAAAACCCTGTACTTTCCTCCCTACCTTAAAGAAAACTTCTCTGATTTAATGGCAAGATGCTTATTTAGAATAACAAAAGTGAAATCAATTCCCAATGGAGGCTAAACCAAAATAACTTCTGAGATCCCATTCAGCACTGGAAAGCTCAACTAGATATAACATCATAGTAAGGTTATAGTAGCTGCAATTAGCATCACCATTCCAGTAGGAGGAGTGTGATTCTAAGAAATCCCTTGCCTTCAGTATCCAAGTTAGATTACCACCCCCCTTCCCCCCAAAAAAAATCTCAGTACGTTTCTTCAGGAAACCCAATCAAAATTACAGGACCTCTAAAATTCTTCATTATTCACTTAAAAGGCCCACATAAATAAAATCCTTCAGGTAAGAGTTCAAAAAGACAGACAAAAACTAGGCTTGAAACTGCTTATTAGTCAATATCCTGCTCAGAAAAGTAGTTTATTTTGCATAATCCCAGTCTGTCATGTCTTTCAGCAAAACATTTAGATTCCTTGTTACATAATAATATACTAAAAGTTTATTATATATTTCAAAGCTGTTCCTTTCACCTCTTTCAAGGACATCCTTATAAATAATGCATCTCAAACTTAGAAATTACTACAAACAAATTATTTCAGTAATTTTATATACACACGTCCAGGTCTAGGAGTCAACCCAGTATTACTTTTCCTCAAGAACTTTATACAGTAACTTTCCTAGCAACAAACCTATCAATAATGTTACACTTCACTCATACTGGTCATTGGCAAAATACAAATAACCTTTTGTTTTAAATCTACATTTACTATTTATTGCCAAGGTATTAAGGACCCAGAATTCATTTACTTTAAATCAAGCTTGTCCAATCCACCTTATTTTTGTGGTGCTGTTCTTCTATTTCATTTTGTTTTAGGCTTTTAGCAGCCTGAAGCAATAGTTTTTAGTTTCTGTCTTTAGTGAAAAGCAGTAAAGAGGAACGAGGAAGGGGCTTTACTGGCACAACCAAAAACAGAAACTAAGAACCCATGACTATATGCTCTCCCTTGGATATCCCTGCTTTAAATAATCCTGAACCAGTTTTAGGCATAAATATATTAACATCAAAAAACTCGGTGAGGCAGTGATTCACACCTGTAATCCCAGCTTTTGGGAGGCCAAAGATGGAGGATCACATGAGGCCAGGAATTCAAGACCAGCCAGGGCAACATAGCAAGAACTTGTCTGTATAAAAATAAAAAACTTAGCTGGGTGTGGCAGCGCATACTCGTAGTCCTAGCTACTTGGGAGAATCGCTTGAGCCCAGAAGTTTGAGGCTGCAGTGAGTTATAATTGTGTCACTACATTCCAGCCTGGGTAACAGAGCAAGACCCTGTCTCAAAAAAATAAGGAAAACCAAAAAACAAAACAGAAGAGAATCAATCTTTGGTAGATAGCACCAAACATCACTAAAAGAAACACAATCAGTAAAGGGGAAGGGGTAACTAGAAGACAACCAATAGATAATTTATTCATCAAAACACTGATTCTGTCTCTATGACCACATTTATTATGCACAAAATACCGTATTTGGTACCACAACGGGATTTGAAAAAACAGATAATGACTTCTGCTTTCATAAAAAAATTCACCATCTCATTCTGAAGAGAGAGCATCACAACATAACACCTGAACACCCACCCAAAACAACAAATCAACAAACACAGGTATTACTCAAACAGATACCAGAGAAGACAAAGACAAAATAGGAATATGGAATATAAGCAACCCTGAGTTCTCACTGCCCTACCTTCGATAAAAAGCTGTAGTCAAGATTAAGTTAGATGACAGACATGAAAACACTCTGGAGAAAAACATTTCTTGATGTGAAATAAAAATAAGGCATGACCAAAAATGCTGTAAGGTTCAAGAATAGTTCCTTTGTTCAGTATCATATACAATGATAGTAGCAGGCCTAGATCTTCAAGAAACAGAACAGTGTTGTAAGCATATAGAGGAAACCAGTTTTATACCCAAAAGTGGTTGGAATCATTACTACTTGCTATCCTGAATGATGGGATTAAAACTGGGCAAACCTCCCTCATACGTTCTCAATTTTGCTTGCCAGCTCCAAAAATCACAGAGAAAAGAAAACTGACCACCTGGCATCAAATAATAGTTGGGCTTTAATTATGATAACGACAACAAACCAATAGAATCATCCCATCATACCTAAAACTCCAGAATCTAACGGCACTATCTCCCCTTCAGGAAAGTAGCTAAGCCACAGGGGGCAGCAAAGTTAAGAGAGTCAAATGTAAATAGCAGGAGGTGAAGTCAGGGCAGGAAATGTTAATAGGCTGGGTAATGAACCATGAGTATCAGAGAGAAAAGGACAAAGTCTCAATTAATGAATTAAATCAATAGACAGACAATGCTAACCCGGCAATTCTCAACCCTGGCTGCACATTAGAATCACCCTGGGAGCTTTTAAAAATATTGTAACTGGATTTTACCTTAGGCCAATTAATTTACATCTCTTGGGGATGTGCCCAGGTATTGATTTTGTTTTGTTTTGTTTTAAAATCTCCAGGTATAGGCACGGTGGCTCACGCCAGTAATCCCAGCACTTTGGGAGGCCAACACAGGCAGATCACCTGAGGTTAGAGTTCAAAACCAGCCTGACCAGCCGTGGTGAAACCCCATCTCTACTAAAAATATAAAAATTAGCTGGCGCTGTGATGTATGCAAGAGAATCGCTTGAACCTGGGAGTCAGAGGTTGCAGTGAGCCAAGGGATCTCATCACTGCACTCCAGCCTGGGTGACAGAGCGAGACTCAGTCTCATAAAAACAGAAACAAACCAGGTATAGCCAGGATTGGGAACCACAGTGCTAAACACATAAAAACAAACTAGTCTTTATCCCCAGCTTTATACAATTTAAAAAGCTTTTTAAAATGAAGCACAAAAATCTAAATGTGTTATTTTTGTTAGTAAACCTCTCTGAAATCCAAAGCAGCAGTAACTTCTAAAAGACTAATTCATCTTTGTGATTTTATCAAGGGAAAAATGTTATTCTTGCAAGTGAAAATGGCTAAACTGAAGTTGAAAGCAATGAGTCATCACTGATGCAGGAAGACAACTTAAATCTACTGTTTACATGATAGTAATATACTATAATTGTTGCACTATTTTACCAAATATATTTTATTGGATTAGCACTTTACTCAGACACTTCATAAAATAATCCACACATAAAATAATCCACAATTAACAATCAGACAAGGTAATAAAATAAAGGGAAGGAAGAGATGATCCTAAACAGGAATTCTAAAGATCTTAAAATAGGTTTAAATAGAAAAGTTTTTCCTTTATGTGAGGACTAGCAGTGAACACTTTATTTAGCAATTTCTCTTAAGTATATCCTACAAATGTTTTAAATTTTTTTAAATGAATCTTCTAGAAGAGATATGACAATACTTCTCAGAAAACTGTCCTAAAATTACTAAAATGTTATATCCCTTTGTAAACAATTTTCTTCAGATGAATTTGAACTCTCCTCTAGTGCCATCCCAATTGTGTTTAGATGGAATGATAGTAACTTTGAGAAGTTCTATAAACCTTAAAAGTTGAGTGAGTAGTACTGTTTTCTCTCCACAAAAAGGTTTAGTTATAAAACTTGAGATAATGTCAGTGTTCTTGTTCCACAATTACCTTAGATCACCTATTCTAGAACACACACACACACATTTTTCCCCAAAGGTAAGGAGGCACTGCAATCAACACCACTATTACTGGCTTCACTACCTTCAGTGGGACCCAGTTGTTAAGAATGGACCAACAAAGAATCTGAGTGCTACTTGGAAAAGTTTTACCTCTTCTGAAGGGGATTTCAATCTCAAAGCCAGTTTCAGTCTGATCTTGCTATTTATTTCCTGGCTGTCTCCCATCTATGCAATTCTATTGCTTAGTTTGGTTTCTTTGCTTGGTAAAAAAGTCTTACCATAGCTTTTAATATTTTAAAGAGGCTGACTTAACCCTGTTTCCATTTCTACACTCATGCTGAAAGATGTTACAGCTGCAGTTCACTTCACATAAATCATATCTGAAAACTGATTATAAATAAAATCATACTTTAAATACACTAGGAAAGTTTACTATTTAAGTAATCCTATTAATAATCCTTCATTTAAAAATATTTTTAATCTGGATTTTCAAATATTTAAGAGAATGGGAACTAACATTCTTTGACTATTTTTAGGCACTTCAATTATTTCCCTTAATCCCCACAGGCCTGGGGAGATTGAAGGTATTACCCCCATTTTACAGATAAGGAAAACTACTTAGAAAGATTAAAAATTTGCCTTTAACCCAGGACTAACCCCAGAGACCCAACTACATCACACTGCTTCAAATTTACGTAAAACAGGTTAACAGCACAAATACTAAAATCATTTGACCTAGGTCACAGTGTCAGTTGCAACATCATCCAGATAGGTAATCACAGGCCTGAAATTATTCATTCTTTTTAGGCCTCAACTTTCTCATCAATAAAATGGGAATACTGATCTTGCAAAAAGTTGCAGAGATAACCCAATGAATATGATGTTTGTAAAAATACATTGAGCCATGGATTGCCAAACAACAGTATTAACCTTAGTATAGGTGAAAAAGCAAGAGATAGGGATTAAGGGTTACACATCTTTGGATTATTTCACTTAGAATGAACAATACTGTTTCATAATTAAAAAAAAATTTTAAGGTAAAATAATTTTAAAATGCTAAAATGTTATATAAATGTAAGGCATCAACTACTTTACCAAACCAATCCTTCCAGAGTCTTAAACAAAATAGGTTAAATAGACTAAAAAGCCTTCTAACAAGGCTTTTTCATTAAATACTTTCAATTATAAAACAATTTATTCTGAACATTTTGCCATTAAAATCCTACAACCCACTTACTAAATAATTTTGCACAAATAAACTACTTACAGGTGAAAAGGTTGGATTATTTTGTTAAGGCTTACTATGCTTTTAGGAAAACTAGTTGGCACCTTTCTAGTTCAGACGCATGTGGTCAGAGTGTAACATAAGCAGGTTGGCATAAACACTTAAAGTCCTGGAGTCCATGGATATCTGAATCACTCCACAGTAAGATGATATTTCAGAGAAGGAAGAAAATTCTCTTCCATACACATACTAAAGGGCTTTCCACTGTTTTTGAGAAGGCCACAAATGGAAAAAACTACCACTGGCAGAAAAAACACAACACTGTGGTATCAAGTACACTGCCAAAGTTCCAATTGAAGGAACTGAATTTTTTAAAAATCACTTTCAAGAATTTGGGATCTGGGGTAAAAAAAAGTTGTTCCTATTAGTTTATAATCCATGTAAGGGTCTTATTTCCTCAATTAAATTTGCATAAATTTATCCTGAATACATAATTTTCCTTATGGTGAATACTGTACTTTCGTGCAAATATCTACAATTAATGGAAAGCTCCAATTTACTTTTTTCTTTACTAGGGACCAAATACTATATGGCACCTCAACTTGTTGAATCCTACATCATATAACTTAGATGGCTACTGACTCTATGCATATTTTTGCCAGTCTTTTAAAAGAAAAATGCAGCTGGGCAACATGGCTCTGTGGCTCACACCTGTAATCCCTGCATTTTGGGAGGCCGAGGTGGGTGAATCACCTGAGGTCAGGAGTTCGAAACTAGCGTGACCAACATGGTGAAACCCCATCTCTACTAAAAATACAAAATTAGCCGGGCCTGGTGGCCAAGCCTGTAATCCCAGCTACTTGGGAGGCTGAGGCAGGAGAACTGCTTGAACATGGGAGGACGAAGGTTGCAGTGAGCCGAGATCGCATCAATGCACTCCAGCCTGGGCAATAAGAGAGAAACTGTCTCAAAAATAAAAATAAAATAAAAGCAAAATGTATCAAAGCTGCATCTCCTGGCTTGAAACCAAATATTTAATATTCAATTATTTTTATTAAATAGAAGTATAATATTAAGACGTACAATACTAAGAAACTAGAATATCTTACTAAGAAGCAAATCAAGCACCAAATCTTCAAACTACAGTTTGACAATTTAATGGGAAAAAAAATCAGTAGTATAAAAAAACCTATGTTTTAAATAAGTGTAAAATTTTAAATCTATGAATACCAAAGATGATATTCTTTTATAGCTATGACATCATTCAAGAATTAAAGTCTTGGCAATGCCTATCATTACAGTCTACCATTTTGCTATGTAAATTTTAGCAGCTGTTGTATGCTAAAGAGCAATGAAATGATAAATTCGATTGTACAGACTAATCCTATCTCAAAACCTCTTTTCAAAAGACAATTTTATTCTAACTGTGAGATGTCATGATTTAGAAGCACTCCCGGGTCAGGGAAAGGTAGGGTATGAATAGGGTTCTGGAGCTGTTATAGGTCAACTATGATTTGATCTGGGGTTTTCTTTAGACTCCTTACCAAACTAAGGCTGGATTCACAGGCCCAAAGACAAATCAGAACCAGACTGGCCTTGGAGGGGATGCTGGAGCTTTTTCAAATGAACTGAAAAATCTGCTGAACATTTATCTATTTTAGTATGAACCTTTAGTTTCCCGGCCTTGCAAAACAGATGATAGGGATTTCCGTCGGGCTGCGAATTTTACTTAAATATGTAGGAGCATTATCATCTTATTCCATCATCATTTCTATCTCATAAAAAGGAACAATATTAAAATTATAAAGTTAAAAATTAGTAATACACAACGAATAAACTAGAACACCAGGAAATAACACCGAAAATCCTCTAAACCTCGTGGGAAAAGTGAGCCAAAAAGAGTGTCAAGTTCTCCTGCAAGGCATTAGGCACGGATACCAATTTGAATTCCTGTACAAACCTACAAAGTCCCTGGAATCACTGCCTGGCAAACTAAGTTCCCATTCGATTGCAAAGCAACACTACCTACTCCTTTATTATTTCCAAAGAGACCATGTGCATCGTCTCAGACAACAGAATATTTTAAATCTTTCTATTCTTTGAGCTAAAGGAGAATATCTAAACCTAACGATCCAGTGAATAAGATACTGCACTGGTCACATTTTTAGGCTTGTTCTTTATAAATACATCTAAAGCCAGCTAACGCTTAACCGTTGCTTGCATTTGGATTCCTGGTCTGATGACTCTTAGGGGCAATCAATGGAAAGTGGAGTTGAGAAAAGGGTGGAGACAGACAGCTTTATAATTGGAAAAGTAAAGGACTAGCTAAAAGTGGCCGAACAGAGGAGGTGACACTCGGGAAAGTGAAGGTCGGGGAAGGTTCGTCCGGCTTTTAAAGACCCGGAAAGCGTAAGCCTGGAGGAAGAGTGAAGGACTCTACCTCGCGGGACGCAAGATAGGAAGTGCAGGTTAAGCAAGCGCGCAGGTAGGGAGGGGTGTTGGCCTCCCCTAAGATGGGAAGAGTTCGGGTGAGAATTAGAAGGAAAGAGCCAAGACTTCACAGAAAACCTGTTTGAAAGGAGGAGGGGGTGAGGGGACGCCAAGGCATCCTGGGGAACTCGGCTCACACACTACGAGTCCCAGCTGAGCAGGAGAACCAAGCCCAGGAGGAAATGGCTCTGCTGGTGCAGAGACGAGCATTGCCAGCCCCTGTGCTCGCTCCCTGGGCTGCGCCCTCGGAGGTTACCTTTGAGCTGGGGCAGCGGGTGCAGCTCCGCCTGGCTGCCCTGGCTGCGGAACTGCGACGACCCCTGGGAGCGCTTCTGCCTCTGCGCCTTGCGGACCGATTTCCGGGTAAAGCCGTCCACTTTCTCCGAGGCCGAGATGGCGGCGCTGGCAGCCCCCGCTGGCGGCGACGACGACGACATCTCCGCGGTCCTGGCGCTTGGCAGCTCCGGCTGCTGCTTGCAAGGCACGGGCAGCGGCGGAGACGGCAGGAGGAGGCGGGGGAGAGGCGCGGGGTGCTCGCGCCCCTGCGCCCCG
This sequence comes from Cacajao melanocephalus, assembly GCA_963573385.1. Classification (NCBI taxonomy): domain Eukaryota; kingdom Metazoa; phylum Chordata; class Mammalia; order Primates; family Pitheciidae; genus Cacajao; species Cacajao melanocephalus. The sequence goes on from CAUYLG010001427.1 coordinate 14,294, forward strand.
GCCCCACCGCCCTCCGGCCCCGGGACGCCGCCGAGCTTCTCCTCGCCGCCCGCCAACGCCTCACGGCCACATCTCAGCGCCGGAGGTTCCTGGTCCCCGGTGCGCGACGAGCTCCCGGGGTTGACGGAGGGAAGGGCGGGGGCGAAGGGGGGTGAAGAAGTTGTTGACTCCAGGCGCGCAGGGCGGGTGGAAGAGAGCCTGAAGTTTAGACAACTGAGGCGAGGACGCGGGGGTGCGGGCGCCGAGCGCGCCTCTCGTCGCTTCTGCCCCGGTCGCCAGCCGGCCGGCCGGCCAGCACCTCAGCGACTGCTGCTGGCGCAGCCAGCCCTGCCTGGAGCCTTCTCCCCGGGCGCTGCCATCGCGGGTCCTCTCGGAGCCGCCGCCGCGGTGCCCGCTCTTCCCGGTCAGCGCCGGCCCCTCATCGCCCGGGGCGCTGTCCCGTCGCCCCGGCCCTCGGCGTGCACACACTCGCTCCTTGCCGCGCTGGGCGGACAGAACCCCCTCCCCCACGCGCCCCTCGGCCGCCCACGGAGAGCCCCAAGCGAGCGACCGCTACTACTTGAAAAGGTGGTTGGTACAGCCGAGCGGGGAGTGTGTGCGCGTGTGCGCGCGCAGGGGCGCGCGGCCCAGGGAGGGGCCTCGCGGGGGGTGAGGAGGGAGGAGTTTGACTGACAACTTCCGCGGGGTCCCGCCCGCCTCCCGGTGCAGCGGCGGAGGAGGGGTCGGGAAAGCATGCCAGCCCTCTTAGCCAATCGCACAGCTAAGCGGCAGCGACGGCGTGAGGTGCGGCCTCTTAAGACAGAGGAGTGGGGCGGGCTGTGTGACGGGCTTCGGCCATAGCCAATCGTAAGTGAAGGCGGTGAGCGGGGTGCCCCTGCGTCACAACAATGTGGCAAATCTCCTGGGAAGAAGGGGAAGCTTCCCTCCACCAGCGGGCACTTTTGCGCTCATGCGCGACAGCTCCAGGCTGTCATTGCTTTCCTGTCAGGGAGAAGACCGGGAAACTTGCGAGGGGGTGTTCAGAGAGCAAAAGAGAGAGCCTCTTCCCTTCCCTCTCCTCTCTGCTGGCCAATAAGGAACTGAAGCCACTGCTGGGGCGCTGGAGGCCTGGGGCGCGAATTAGCGCCAGGTGTTAACGCTACTGAAAGAGGGCGCAGCAAAGGTCGGGTGGCGAACTAGTAGTGTGACTGACGGGCAAGGGAGCCCTGGGGAAGGCGAGGAGGTGAGCTCGTCCAGTCGTTGCGAGGTACTAGACACCTGGGCGGGTCTTGGCTCCTCACTGGCCCCAAACCGCGTAATTGTTAGTTGCGGAAAAAATTTGTAGCTCTTGGGTGGTTCGAAGTCCGCAACTCCAGAGAGCTACTTTCGCTTGGGGTTTGGGCAGTCTAGCATCTACTGCTTCAAAGAGTTCTGCAAGTCCACGCCCTGTAAAAAGAAGTTTCTCATTCCCAATTTACTTATGCTAATTTTCACTCTTCCTTGAGCCAAAGGCCCTCAGTTACTCCAATGAGAAGAGTACAAATTCATTGGTCAGTGGTGTGTGGATCTGGAGGTTTGCCATGTACTCTTACCGGGATCTCTTTCTTGGAAATTCCGTCTAGATTTTGAATTTCTTAAGGACAAGGACTGGTCATCTTAGTTTTTTGTGCAGTGCTTCCCATACACTGGCCTTTAATAATTATTAATCTGAACAGTCTGTCTCCCTTTGCGCCAATGGACCCAAATCTGCAATCCCCTCCCTCAAGCTCCAGACCTTTTCCCTTCGACATAATAAAAATAGCCGTCGTATATTTAAAGAAGCTACCTGATGGATACGTACAGAAGATTTCCAAATTTGGTAGGAAGTTGAATTCCAGACCTAGAACCAAACATACTATCCTCAAAACATTTCCTCCTTCAGCTTCACTGGATGGTGAAATTGTACACAATCCCCCCCAGTCAAGGAGGTTCAAACTTCAGCAGCATTTCTGACGCTTTTCTCTTTTTCATCTAGTCAAGCTCCAGATCATGCTAAATCTAGTTTTCACAACTGTCCTTTCTCCCAATGTGTACAAAAACCGAAAAACGTAGCTCAGGGCTTTCAAACTCACTGCCAGATCAGTCTTTTTAAGATCACTTTTATGTTATCTGCAGGTTTGAAGAACTACCCAGTACCTGCAGAACAGAGTCCAAATTCAAGGCTCTCTGCAGTCTGTCTTTCCAGGTGTAAATTTCTCCATGTGCCTACACAAACTTTTTTAGTTCAAGCACATCATTCCACATACTGATCCCGTAAAAGCAGTTATGCATCCTCAACACTTAGTCTTCGCTGGTCCAACATCTTGAAATAATCCACTTTTTTTCCATCTTTTTGAAACTTTTTTTCTTCAACCCCCCCACCCCCATCTTTTATGAAGCATGACAATCCAGCCAGAAGTGATGCCTCCCTTCTTTGTGTTGCTATTGACTTTAGTGTCCACACCACTCACAGCTATCATCACATACTGTCTGACGTGGCAGACAGTGTCTCTTTCTCCCCTGAAAGTCTGTCAACACCAAGAGAGCGAGAACTCAGTTATTTTATTTTACACCTCTGTTTCCCCCACTGAGCAGAGGATAGACACAATACATATAAGCAGAGGATAACAATCACATTTTTAGTTCTCAACAGCAAAGTTTCTGTAAGTGTGGTTACTGGATCACGTGCATCAGCATTCTCTGGGATGCTTATTGAAAATGCAGATTCCTGGACCTCCCCCTACTCCCCTCCCCCACAGAAGTAGAACCTATGGGAAAAGCACTGAGAAGTCTATTTTTAATAACTTCCCTAGGTTATTCTTATGTACACAGAAGTTTGGAACTACTATTCTCTAGTTATTTGGAAGTTATTAAAAATAGATTATAAATGTCTATAAGTCAGAAGTAGTACTATTTATAATAATTTACATAAAATAAGAAAGGGAGACAAATAGAAAATCAGTACAATAAAGCAAATTCTATAAGTCAATACAATAAATCATTCCACTTTCATACTGGAATATGATAAATAATAGATACTGGATAGAATAGATAGAAAATACTGGAAATAAGTTGCCGGGAGTCTTGAACCAGCAAAAACCATCTGGGCTTTGTCTGAAACAGCCTCTTGGGGAAGAATTTTGAGCATAATTTTAAAGAGCAAGTCAAAACCTGAAAAGAGAGGATGGCATTCCAGATCAAGTCACTAAGCATTTTCCAGGGGGAAAGAACAATATCTCAAGGATCAAAATGCATGACTCTGTATTACTTATCAATAGAAATCCTATCCAGTCACTTTTTCCACATTTGTACATCAAAAAAAAAAAAAATGACAGCCTTCTTCACAAGGCTGGCGTGAGTTTTAAACATGACACAAGAAAGAAAAAACACAGGGAAAGATGAAAATGTTATGCATACATGTATATCATTTATTTTCCATCCACTATTTTGAGTAAATAAGGTATCTGAGTCCTGGACAGAGATTTGGTCACTAAGAATCATCTAACAGAAAACTGCAATGACAATACTTATCTATATGTGCCCCTGAAACAGGAAGAGTGTCTTTGATTCCATGCCATAGAATTTCTGATTCTTCCCATATGTGAAGCTCCTTAGTAAAGAGCAATTTAGAGGCCAAGACTTCATCAGTAGCAAATTCCTTGGATGGTTTGTGCTCACATTACTTGACTTCCTTAGTTTATGAACATATATACACTTAATGACCTTATTCTTTTGTTGAGAAAAATTATGCAAGAAACAATAATATCCACAACATCAAAATAATAGTTGTGTAATGGTTTTGAAGAGCATATCACAGCGAGTGTTCTTTTCAAATCACTGTGAAATTCTCTAAAACACATCCAAGCAAAGTTTCAACTGTCAACATTCCTTAAAAGTCATGATTCCCATACTGCTCCAATAGAACACCAGACCAAGGTGCCAGATCTACAGAATCAAACAGTAGTGGTATCTTCCAAATTTACACAAATAAAATTTCTCTCATGGCTGGGCACAGTGGCTCACACCTGTAATCCCAACACTTTGGGAGGCCAAGTCAGGAGGATCACTTGAGCCTAGGAGTTCTAGACCGGTCTGGGCAACATGGTGAAAACCCATCTCCACTAAAAATATGGAAAATAGCCCAGCATGGTTGTGTGCACTTGCAGTCCCAGTGATTCAGGAGGCTGAGGTGGGAGAATCACCTGATCCTAGGAAGTTGAGGCTGCAGTGAGCCCTGATAGTGCCATTCCACTCTAGCCTGGGGGAAATAGTTATACTATCTCAAAAAAAAAAAAAAAAAAAAAAAAAAAAAAAACTCACATCTCTTTAAAATGTTTGTGTCTTACTACCAGTTTACTATAATCTAAATCAATATAGTATCTGACTTATAAAAATATGCTAATTTTTTTTTTTTTTGAGATGGAGTTTCGCTCTTGGTGCCCAGGCTGGAGTGCAGTGGCATGATCTTGGCTCACCACAACCTCCACCTCCCGGGTTCAAGCGATTCTCCTGCCTCAGCCTCCTGAGTAAGAGGGATTACAGGCATGCGCCACCACGCCTGGCTAGTTTTTTGTATTTTTAGTAGAGACAGAGTTTCTTGATCATGGTCAGGCTGGTCTCGAACTCTCGACCTCAGGCGATCCACCTGCCTCAGCCTCCCAAAGTGCTGGGATTACAGGTGTGAGCCACTGCACCTGGCCAAAAATATGCTAATTTTTAGTGCCTCATTCATTTTTATTTAAGTACATTCACATTATATAAAATTCAAAAGGAGTAAAAGGGCAACAGGAAAAGTCTTACTGCTACCCCTGTTTCCCAACATCCAGTTCCCCGCTTTGGGGACAACCACTGCTATCAGTTTCTTATATATGTTTCCATAGATATAACATATTTAATTGCTTAAGGCTTAGCAAATTCACACTTCAAGAAGCTGCTGGAGAGAGCAGCAAATCCTAACTGCTATTCCAGCAGGGAAATTAATATTGTTAAAATGTCCATCCTACCCAAAGCAATATATAGATTTATCCCAATCTCTATCAAAATTCCAGTGGCATTCTTGACAGAAATAGAAAAAACAATAAAATTCATTTGCAACCACAAAACGTCCCAAATAGCTAAAGCAATACTGAGAAAGGAAAAGTTGGAGGTATCCTACTTCCTGATTTCAAAGTATATTACAAGCCTATAGTAATCAAAACAGAATAGTTCTGGCATAAAAACAAACAATAAACCAGTGGAATAGAATAGAGAGTCCAGAAATAAATTCAACCATAAATAATAGTCTCTTCAATAAAGGTGTTGGAAAACCATATATCCACATGCAAAACAATGAAATTTAACCTTTATACCATACACTAAAATCATTTCAAAATCAACATAGGGGAAATGCTCCTTGACATTGGCTTTGGCAATGATTTTTTTGATATTCTACCAAAAGCTCAGGCTACAAAAGCAAAAATAAATGGGACACATCAAACCAAAAAGCTTCTGCACAGCAAAGGAAACAATCAACAAAATGAAAAAGTAACCTATGGAATGGAAAAAATATTTGCAAACCACCTATCTGATAAGGGATTAGTATCCAAAGTTTATAAAGAACTCTTACAACTCAATAGCAGAAAAACAAATAACCTGATTTAAAAATGGACAAGGCTGGGTACGGTAGCTCACAACTGTAATCCCAGCACTTTGGGAGGCCAAGGTGGGCAAATCACTTGAGGCCAGGAGTTTGAGACTAGCCTGGCCAACATAGCAAAACCCCATCTCTACTAAATATACAAAAGTTAGTCGGGCCTGGTGGCACACATCTGTAGTCCCAGCTACTTGGGAGGCTGAGGCACAAGAATTGCTTGAACCCAGGAGGCAGAGGTTGCAGTGAGCCGAGATAGTGTCACTGCACTCCAACCTGGGTGACAGAGGGAGACTGGTCTCAAAAAAAAAAAAAAAAAAGGACAAAAATCTGAAGAGACATTTCTCTAAAGAAGACATAAAAATGGTCCACAAGTATATGAAAAGGTACTGGACATCACTATCATCAGGGAAATGCAAATTAAAACCACTAGGAGATATCACCTCACACCCATAAGGATAGCTATTATCAAAAAGACAAGAGATAACAAATGTTGGCAAGAGTGTAGAGAAAAGGGAACCCTAGTACACTATTGGTGGGAATGTAGATTGGTATAATCATTGTGAAAAACAGCATGGAGTTTCTGAAGAAATTCAAAATATAACTACCTTATGACCCAGCAATCCTTCTACTGGATGTATAGCCAAAAGATATGAAATACCACTTCCTAAAGATACGTGCACTCCCAATGTTAAGCACAGCATTATTCACAATAGCCAATACATGAAAACAACCTAACTATCCATCAATGGATGAACATATAAAGAAAATGGTATGTACGTGTGTGTGTGTGTGTGTGTATAATGAGATATTATATATATTTTACATATGTATACACATGCATTATATATGACACATATTTTATATGTATTATAAATATACATATACATATAATGGAATATTATTCAGCCTTCTAAGAGAAGGAGATCCTGCCATTTGTCACAACATGAATGGACCTAGAGGACATTACGCTAAGTGAAATAAGCCAGACACAGAAAAATATTGCATGATCTCATTTATGTATAGATTGAAAAAAAAAGATTTCAAACACACAGAGAATGAAACAATGGGATGGGATAAGGACTAGGAAACAGGGAGATGTAAGTCAAAGGATACAAAATAGCATATATGTAAGATGACCAAGTTTAGAGATCTAACATAGGGCTAAAGTTAATAAAATTGTATTATATTAGGGATATTTTGTTAAATAAGTAGATCATAGCTGCTCTTGTCACAAAAAGATAACTATGTAAGATGGTAGATTTATTAATCTGCTTCACTATAGTAACCATTTTACTATCTACTTTTCTAGATTTTTAAAAAGAATTCTAATTCTGTGTTGTCTGTTTGGCCACTTTGCAAGCACAAGAGCATATTGATATGATTAGAAGTCATGGTTTTCCATTGCTGTCATTTTTGCTTTTTAACTATAAACTTCTTTTAGTTAAGCTTATTAAGATTAACTTCATTTTTTGTGGGCTATTGTACGGGCTATTGTACAGGCTATTGTGTTGGTCAACCAGGAGCTTAGACTAGGTCAGTGGCAGTAGGGGTGGCTAGACTGGAGATTTATTTTGGAAGCGGAGTACATAGGATTTGCGGATGGACTGAATGTGCACTGTTGGTACAGCAGACATATTATTAATGCCTGCAAACCTGCTCCTGTACTTAAACTTTCTGATTATCACTGAATCATCTTTCCATAATTATGAAATATTTTGCCCCATCTAAAGGGGCTATAATCGAAAATGTTCAATAGCCCCTGGTCTACCCAATTCTTTACGTGTATAGATGAGGAACCAGGACATAGTGAAGGGGCTCAACTCATGCCAATATACCCTTGTCCTTGCAGAGTGGGACGAAAGAGCTTGATGTTAGCAAACACTCCACACTTTAATTCAACCCTGCAAACATTTTCCAGGTGCCTTCTGTTTGTCAGGCAATATGCCAGTCACTAGGAATGAAGAGGTAGATAAGGATGGGCCTTAAAATCAATCTAGTGAGGAGTGACAACGTAAACAAATGAACAGTTATCAGAAATGTTCCTTATGGTGTGGTGGCAAAACAGTAGAATAAAAGATCTAATTTGGTTTGGGAAGAAAGAGAAAATTTAACAGAAAAAGTAATGTTTGAAGTGAGTCTTGAAACAAAACAAAGGCTGGGCACAGTGGCTCATGCCTGTAATCCCAGCACTTTGGGAGGCTGAGATAGGCGGATCACCTGAGGTCAGGAGTTCGAGACCAGCCTCGCCAACATGGTGAAACCCTGTCTCTACTAAAAATACAAAAATTAGCTGGGTGTGATGGCATGTACCTGTTATCCCAGCTACTGGGGAGGCTGAGATAAGAGAATCACTTGAACCCAGGAGGTGGAGGTTACAGTGAGCCGAGATCACTCCATTGCACTCCAGCCTGGGCAACAAGAGCAAAACTCTGTCTCAAAAACAAACAAACAAACAAACAAAAAACCCACAAAGTTTTCTTATGGAGAAGACCGAAAAAAGAAGAAAAATGCCTGCTATTCAAGAAATTAGCTTACCACATTTCTCCATCACTACGAAGATTTCTATATCTCAATGAATTTACTTATTCCACACAGCTGTTCCCAAAAAGTAAAATTTCATTGCAAGACGAGAATATATTATGCCACACCTTGTGTCAGAATTTGACCTGGAAGTGGATGGGCAAAGAAAAGTAGAGATTAATTTCAACACATAACTGTCCTCTGAGTATATCATAAAGAGCAACGATTGCAAAAGTACTATATGGTTCCTTTGTGTTCCTCTAATATGCATATTTTATGTAAATCTATAAGTGGTCTTCTGCTTTCATCCATCTGAAGGCAGCATCTAGTAGGTTTTGAGGCAGTCCCTGTCTTAAAATATGTAGCTGCTGAATGTCAGCAACGTATTCTCTCTCATTGGCTTGCTATTTTGGGTCAAATTACTTCGGAAATCCTATAAACTCACTTTGTCTCCTATGTAAGATGTTGGCTACAATTTGACAAAATAATACTGGTAGTACTAAGGTTTTTCCGGAATTATTAAATTGGAAATTAATGTTTTCAGATCCTATGCTTTGACTTCTATAGCAAACAGTGTGGCTTTTTCAAAATTTGTGTGTCCGTAGGTAGGTATAAACATAATGTTGGCCGGGTGCAGTGTCTCATGCCTGTGATCCCAGCACTTTGGGAGGCTGAGGCTGGCAGATCACTTGAGGTCAGGAGTTCAAGACCAGCCTGACCAACATGGTGAACCCTACCTCTACTAAATGTACAAAAATGAGCCAGCCGTGGTGGCGGGTGCCTATAGTCCCAGCTACTCGGGAGGCTGAGGCAGGAGAATCACTTGAACCGGGGAGGCGGAGGTTGCAGTAAGCTGAGATTGTGCCACTGCATTCCAGCTTGGGCGACAGAGCAAGACTCTGTCTCAAAATAAAATAATAAAATAAATATGTATAATCTCCACCATAAATTTAACACCTACTATATGCTAGGCACTATTTGTATAAAGAATCTGGCAGAAAGAGATCAAATGAGATACCCTTTAGAGTCTCATCTGATACTCCTCTCTTTTCCCTTGGGAGTTTGTTCTGGTGACTTCTGCCATGTTCAGGAGCAATTTTTTGTATTCTAGCATCTCTGGAATTCTCCATTCTTCTCTTGTAAAAATCAGTGGAAATTCAAGGCTCTCTTTATTCACTCTGTATAAAGACATTTATTTAAAAAATGAAATTAGAATGGATTAGACTTTGATTACCATAAGATCATTGTTCTTGCCTAGCACTTTAAAAATTTTGTGTTTGTGGAACTATGGAGCCTGCTACCTAGAAGGAAAATAAGATTATCAAGAGATATAATGGTGCTTAATGTTTTCTTTTCATTCAATCAAAAAAAAAATTAGAGGAGGTAAATTCATTAACCTCCTATAATGTGCTTGGCCTGTTCCAGGTGCTTGGAGTATAGTGATGAATGAGACGAAGTCAGCCTGCATGGAGCTTGCCTCCAGTGGTGAAAGCTCAAATCAATTAAAGTCCAACTGTGGAAACAAAGCAGGGAATATGCGCCAGAGGAAACACTATGTGACTGCACACACAGACATTCAAAGCTGCTTAGGAGAAACTCTAGGGTGACCAACACATCCTAGTTTGTTAGAGACTTTCCCAGTTCTAGTACTGAAAATCCCATGACCTAGGAACCACCCCCTCGGTTCTGGGCAAACCAAGATAGTTAGTCACTGTATAAACTAAACACACAGCAACACATTTATTCAAGGCCTATTATGAGGAAGGCCCATGGCTAAACATTGTGGCCTCTACCCTAAGAGAGCACAAGCTCTAGGGGAAGAGATGAGATGAGGCATGCATTTACAAAAAGATAACTTCTCATTCAGAATACTATTTGATGAGAGCCAAGATAGTACACTTGGAGGGAGGTCACAGGTGGTATCTGTGCTCAGGTAGAGAAGACAGAATTCAAGCTGGACCTAGAAGTTCAGGCATAATTACATAAATAGAGAAAAAGATAAGAGAGAGCACTATCCAACTGCTTACTGCATGCCTCTTAAACTCAAAGTTCCCAATTTATTATGTTGACCTTCTCCTCCCCTGTCTTACTATATCACTGTCCACCAGTTAACAAAGGGAGAAATGATATGAGAGTGTGGAAGTGAAAAGAACAAGTATGTAGATGGGAAGTTAAAAGATGTATTGACTGGAGAAGATCATTTTTGGAGGGAACAGTGGGAGGGAAATCTGGAAAAGGTACAATTATTTACTTATTCAACAAACATTCAGTGTTTATTATTGGCTATTTTCTGGTCTAGGTTCTGGGTATAGAAAGGAAAAAAATATATAGTTCGTTCCTTCAGGGAGTCTGGAGAGGAAAAGAAAAAGCCCTCCAAACTCCATACCCACCACAGGTAGTATCATAAATGATGTGACAGAGGTAAGCACAGAGGAAGAGTACAGAATCTATGGTGTGGAGAGCAAGAAAGGCTTTCTAGAGGATGATACTATAGATCTGAAAATTGAAAAACCAGAAGAAGTTATTCAAAAAGACAAAAAAGAGGAGATAATTCCAAGCAGTAGGAATATAACTTATAAGGTGCAGAACCCAGAGAGAAGGGGCTACATCTGGAAACCAAAGGAATCAGTATAAGCTCTCTTCAGTGGGGAGAAGCTATGTCTATTGAGGAGGGCAGAGTGGGTCATGAAGGGTTTTGTGTGCAGTTATTGGGCTTTATCCTCAAGTCAGTAGGGAGATACTGAAGGATTTTAATAAGCAGGAGAGTGGCATGATCATATTTGCATTCTAGAAACATTACACTGTTGGCAGTGTGGAGGATGAACTGATTGCAGAGGGCAAGGCCAGAGAAAGGGAGAACTGTGGGCCAGAAGACAAATAGTAAGAGTCTGAGTCAGGCATCTGAGATCGAATGGTGAGATCAGACTCAGGAGATACTGTAAATAAATAAAACAACTTAATAATTTATTGGGCATGGATAGGGGTATGGGATACAGAAGAGGAAAGGATGATTCCCAGGTATCCGGACTGAGTGACTGGTGGGCAGCAATGCCATGTAGTGAGACAGGGAGGGGAGGAAGAGGTGGACATAGTAAGTTGGACACTGAGAATAAGGAGTTGTACAGACTTGCAGGAAAGAGATCTTGACTGAAGATAGAGATCTTGTAGTCATCAATATACAGATTGTAGATGGAACTCAAAGAATACCCTTGTTCTCCTGGGTGGAATGTATAGAATCAGGAAAGAGGGTGAGAAAATGCCTAGGGTGCCGTTAGTTGAGAATGCTGCAGAGAAAGAAGATGGTATCAGATTATGGAGTGTCAGCAAGCGCGGGCCTGATCCTGAAGTCAGTGTGGAGATGCTGGAGACTATTTGAATGGAAGGTGTCATGTTGAAGTAGTGTTTTAAGATCACCAGGTGAAGGCAATGGAAACCAAAGAGATTGGTTGGAGATAATTACAGGTGTCCAGGTGGTCAGGGCTTGAATGAGTGGTGCTAAACAGTGTGTGTCAGTGGCACCCGTGGAGCTTTTCCAAGCTGTACCTTCCTGGCTCCCCAGTGGACATGAGAATCTTGGGGTGGAAGAGGCAAAATGTGTATTTTGAAAAAAAAAAAAAAAGTCCAGTCCCCTCCTCCTATCCTATCCCCCATTCCTTGGTGATGAGTGGCTTGAACTAAAAATGGCCTTGGGAATAGATGTGAGAGATACTACAAAAGAATACTACACTAGAAAGATTTGACTAAAGATGGGAGGGGGGGTGGCAAGTCAAAGAGAAGAATTACAAATGATGCCAAGGTTTTGAATTGGGTGACCAAATAAACTGGGGGCCTTTAACAAAAGTCCAGAAGCTGATCCAGTTTTCTTTAGTGGGAGGAGGTAGAGAAGGGTGTCAGAGGAAGGAAGGGAAAGAGAAGCAAACATGAGTCTGAGGTTACAAATGTTGAGTTAAAAGAGCTTTTCAAGGTTGCTGAAGCTGAAGAGCTGGATCTTTATTTTTAAAAAGAGGTGATGACATGTTGTATATTAATTTGGAGAAAGAAGATGACTAGAATGGGCTGACAGCCTGGCGTAGGCCAAAGCAAAGAAGGAAATTATACAAACAACACAAGTCTCTTTTTCCTCTTTAAGGAAAAAAAAATCATGACAGAAACAAATGGGCAAAAGATGGCCTGTCACGTGCCTCCACATTCTCCAGTGCCAAACAGTCAATAGAACAACACAGGAGAGGACCAGGCCCAGGGAAACCCCTTGTATCTGCTGTGGCCATGGGCCAAAGATCAGAAACAATGGATCCCTCACTAGTCACAGGGCTGAGTGACTACTCTGGGCATACCACGTGCACACTCACGCACACGCACACACACCCTGCATTCTAAATTCTTAACCACCTTCTAAGCCAAACTATACCTAGATCTTTTTATGATGCCATTATAGAGGAAGAGAAAAATCAATTTACCAACTGAGCACCTTCTCCTGTTTTCAGGCAAGATCTATGCAAAGGCTTCCAGCTTTCCCAGTTTCTTGATTGGTTAAGGCCTCTTCTTACACTCAGCAGATAAGTCCCACTTACCTCACACTGAATTACAGTGATTGTTTCCCAGCTTACTTTGGGTCAAAGATATGGGCTAGGACTGGAGAATGACCTTAGCCTTGTGTAAGATGCAATTTCAATCCTTACACATGTTGGGCATATTTCAATGTGAATTATTTACATATTGATCCTAAGAGAGAAAGTACTACACCAATCCAATGATTTAATACAACTCTATATCCTTCTGGGTGCTAGGGAAGCAAAGTTGAGGAGGACACAGCTTGTGCTGTCTTGGAGTTTACAGTTTTATCATGAAGAAAAGTCAAGCACACAGAGAACACTGTATAATTCAAGAAGAGAAGGGATGTACCAACAAAATGCAAGTGGGACTAAAGGAGGAAAAATAATATTATGATTGGGGAATGAAGAACAAGGGACAGGGAGAAGCTGGAAATTTAAAACTGACTTTGAAAAGTGCACAGTATTTCAGTGGGTAGCTGGGTAGAGGAAAGAAGAAGAAATTCAGGTAAGGGAAACAGCATGAGCAAGGTCACGGAGATAGGAACATGTGTAGCATATTTGGAGAAAAGCAAATAGTTTGGTTTGGCTGGGGTATAGGAAAAAAGTCGGAGATAAAACTAGGAACATAGGTCGGGGACCTACTGCAGACGATTTTAAATGCCAGGGTGAAGAGTTTGTACTTAATTCTTCAAGTAGTGGGAAGCTATTGAAGACTTTGGGGCAGGACAGTAATTGATTAGGCCTGGATCAAAGAGGTTTAATCTCACATCTGTTAACTGGGAGGAAAAGAGGGGAGGAGCTTCAGGTAGGACAAAATTTTAGATATATATTTAACATGTCTGTGCACTCTCTGAATAAAGATGCTCATTAACACTTAGAATGAGGGTCTGATATTCAAGAAAAAGGTATGGTTAAGATCTTTGTAGCCTTAGTTTCTTTGTCTATTAGGAAGAAGAATGCTTACTCTGAGGATTGTTTTGGGAATCAGAAGATAATGCTTTGAAAAACACTTATAACAGCTCCTGACTCATAATGGGCATGTGAGACAGATGTGATGGTACCTGTGGCAATAGTAGCATCAGCAGTAGTTGTACAGTTAGTTCTTCCTTGTAACCCTTTTGTTCTTCCCAGAATTCTGCCATGAGTTCAGGAAACAAAACCAAATGGCAAACTCTTGCTGTAGCCAGAAATGCCCTTCTCCTAAGATGACCGTGGCTGTATACTGAGTCAAGCAGTTACACTGGCTTCTCCCCTCCCAAGATAACCCCTGTACTGGGAAAATGCTTCGCCCCGGCAAATAGAGTTCTGCTGAGTGTCTCTTTGTTTTGTCTGTTGGATTCAGATACAGAAGCTTAGAAAAACTATAACCCTGGATGGAAGAATGAGTGGAGCTAAAAATATGTAAAATGCTTTTTATTGTTTAGGGATATATAGCGCATATAAATATATGCATACGCATACAATATTATATATATGTATATATTCCTAAACATTCCTGTATATATAATGGGAACTGAAAAACCAAATTCAGAAAACTGGTTACTTCCTAGAAGGAAGGCAGGAAGGAAAATATAAGTGAGAGAGATACATTGAGGGCTTCAGCTATATCTGAATGCTTTATATTTTTTTTCAGCTAGATGTTGGACTGATGTGTGTTTATTATATTATTCTCTACACAGATTGTATGTAGAAAATGATGGGTATATATATATATATATATATATATCTTTTTTAAATTTTGGAATGAGGAAAGTAGGGTCTATATATTTTAGAGATGATGAGCTTGAGCTGATATTTGGGCACTTACAAAAGGGGAAACTGAATATGGAGAGAATCCTTTGCAGCGTGCATATGATCCAGCCAGCAGATGACTGCCAAGCCTCATGCATCAAAGTAGGAATCCCCAAAAGAAGCTGAATAATGGAAGTGAAAGAGCCTCAAGCACTATCCCCAGAGGTTACCCACCACAGGAAAAGTGACACTGAAGTAGCACCAGCAGAGGAAAAGCTAGAGGAACAGATGGGTTGCTATAACAAAACAAGGGAAATGCAATTCCTTAGATGCTTGCAAGGAAAAAGCAGAGACTAGGAAGTAATCTGAGAATAGCAGCAGGGAAGAAAGTTAGGAAGAGAAGATGCTTGGACTTCTCTGGAAAATATCTATATTATCAATTCTAGCAGTGCAAAAAGTGATTGTTATGAAGAAACTTCTTCTAGACACGAAAATTAGCTGGAATTTGACTTGCCCTCTCACTGGTAATAACTAGAAAATTGGCCGTAATGTATGAAACAGTTGTTTTCATTGGATAATACACAGTAAGGAAGTGTGATCCCTGAGAAAAGAGAAATAAAAGATCCCTACAATATTCTTGGCTTTCTGCCTAGAGGCACTTTCCAACTTTCCAGACCACAAAGAAGGGGACCGAAGTAGGCATGACAACCTTGCTATGATGAGGAACAAAAAAAATTAGAGTTTTAAGAGACTGAGGAGGCTGGAATTTGTGAGGCAGAGTACCAGAGAAGACAGAGGTATACAGAGAAAGAGCTCCAGAAATCTGCAGTTTCTTTGAGTCTTATGCTGAATACTAAACTACATAGGATGCAACTCCATGGCACTGGGCAAAAATGAATAAATAAATAAATAAACTCTTGGGGAGCTGTAAGCTAAACAATTTCCTGAGCTCCCACTGGGCTGGGAAACATTCAAGTTCCAACCAGGGAGAATGGAGAGACCTTGTTGAACCCTTGCAGTGTTCAGAAAAACCCCACAAGGACCTCATGTATATGCAGTAGGACTAAACTAGCCCTAAAGTAAAGGCTACTCTAGACCTTCCCTAACAAATCTTAAAAGCAAGCTTCAAAAAAGATCAAACTGATCTGCTAGTTTTGACCAGACACCAAGCCATGTAGAAATCCAGTATCCAACATCCAATCAAAAATTACTAGATATCCAAAGAAGAAGGAAAATGTGGTTCATAAACAAGAGGAAAAATATTCAGTCAACAGAAACAGACGCAGAAATGACAGGAGAATATGCGATTGGGTAACAAGAACTATAAAAAAACTATTGTTCGTCAGGCGCGGTGGCTCATGCCTGCAGTCCCGGCACTTTGGGAGGCCAAGGTGGGTAGATCACTTGAGGCTGGGAGTTCGAGATCAGCCTGACCAACATGGAGAAACCCCATCTCTACTAAAAATACAAAATTAGCCAGGCATGGTGGTGGGCACCTGTAATCCCAGCTACTTGGAAGGCTGAGGCAGGAGAATCTCTTGAACCCAGGAGGTGGAGGTTGTGGTGAGCTGAGATCGCACCATTGCACTCCAGCCTGGGCAACAAGAGCAAAACTCAGTCTCAAAACAAAACAACAACAACAAAAAACTATTGTCAATATGTTTAAGAATTTAAAGGAAAACATAAAAATGTTGAGGAACAAAATTGAAACTATTAAAAAAACACAATGGAATTTCTAGAGCTATAAAGGACAATATCTGAAATTTAAAAATTCATTGAATGGGCTTAACAGCAGCTTAAATAATGAAGAAGAAAAGATCAGTGGACTTGAACATATAGCAATAGTAACTATCCATATGACAGAAGGAAAACTGGAAAGAAAAAAAAAAGGCAGGGCACAGTGGCTCATGCCTGTAATCCCAGCACTTTGGGAGACCGAGGCGGGTGGATCACCTGAGGCCAAGAGTTTGAGACCAGCCTGGCCAACATGGTGAAACCCTGTCTCTATTGAAAATACAAAAAAAAATTAACTGGGCATGATGGCATGAACCTGTAGTCCCAGGTACTTGAGAGGCATGAGACTCACTTGAACCCAAGAGGCAGAGGTTGCTGTGAGACAAGATTGCACCACTGCTGCACTCCAGCCTGGGGGACAGAGTGAGACTCTGTCTCAAAAAAAGGACAAATAGAACCTCAGCAACCCATGAGAAAATGTCAAATGGTCTAAAATAGTGTAACTAAACTTCTAAAAGAGGGCTGAGAGAACAGAAATACTATTTGAAGAAATAATGGCAGAACATTTTTCAAATTTGATGAAAACTATAAACTCATACATTCAAGAAATCCAACAAATACCAAGTAGAATAAAAATTGATTTAGATAGAAAATGCATTCTGAGTATTTTTAATAGTGGAGTGATTTTCTGAACGGACTGGTACCTAAAGGCACTAGTCCAGGGGGGAGAGGGAAAGTTTTGTAAAATGAAGCAACTATACAACTTGTGAAAAAGCAGAAACCCACCTAGAAGGCACAAACACTAAAAGATAATAAAAGAGAAGAGATGTGCCATCTAGAGGAACCAAATACTGGTAGGTATAGATGAACTGCAGAATAAGGAGAGAAACTCATGAGAATAAAAGAATAGAGTGACATCATCTTTCAGCCTTTCCTTGTCCCCATACCTCATTTTTGGACAACAATCATCTCAGAACTGAACTTGAAGCTCCATTCTTTTCAATTTTTCCTTGCTTTTATTGAGCCTAGGTCTTTGTGTGTCTTTGAACCACAACTATTAGAAGTGGTTTATGTTTCACTTGCCTCCTTTTGCTTCTAAGTAGACCCGTGCCTCTTCTTTCAGCTTCTTACTTGCCTAGAGTCTTGGTTGAATCTCTTGACCCAGTTTATAGACCTTGAACCTGGGATGCCACAGGGATGTCTCCTAACAGCCAGAGCTCCTTGCCTGAGAGGCAGTGAGGGGTTGAGGAAGGGATACTTAGAATCAGGATCTGAATCACAGCTCAGCTTCTACCACTGAGAGATATTCTAGAGCTGTGTTGTCCAATATATGCTAGCCACTAGACAAATGTGGCTACTGAGCACTTGAAATGTGACTAGTGTGACTGAGGAACTGAATTTTAAATTTAATTTTAATTAAATTTAATTTTAATAAAAAACCTGAGATACTGCAAATCATTTTTCCATTAAACACAGTGTGGAAAATATTGTGATACTGTAATGCATCTGTTGGGTGCATGCATAATTTCTAGTATACATATAAACACAAATCTGATGTAGCTAGTATTAATGAATGGATTGGTTTGAATTACTTTTTCACTCACCAATGTAATATTCATGTTTACTTGAATATTTTCTGCAACAATGCAAGTTACAATGATATATGTGTAAGTAAAAATTGGTAATAAAATTAAAATGTTTATTTTAATTTTTATTATTATATAATAAAGTAGGTTTTTAGTTTAAAAATGAGTATGGAAAAATTTTAAAATTTAAAATGAAGATATTCTACTGGTACAAAACTGAGTAGGGATTCAGTAGCTAGTAAGTCCTATGACTGGGACAGTAAAGAATAGAGACTGGGCTGGGCGCAGTGGCTCACACCTGTAATCCCAGCACTTTGGGAGGCTGGGGAGGTCAGGAGTTTGAGACTAGCCTGACCAAGAGGGTGAAAACCCAACTCTACTAAAAATACAGAAATTAGCTGGGCATTGCCTGTGCCTGTAATTCCAGCTACTCAGGAGGCGAGACAGGAGAATTGCTTAAACCCAGAAGATGGATGTTGCAGTGAGCCGAGATTGTGCCACTGCACTCCAGCCTGGGCGACAGAGCAAGACTTCATCTCAAAAAAAAGAAAAAGAAAAGAGACTGGTTGGGTGCAGTGGCTCATGCCTATAATAACAGCATTTTGGGAGGCTGAGGCAGGAGGATCATTTGAGCCCAGGAATTTGAGACCAACCTGGGCAACATAACGAAACCCTGTATCTACAAAAAATACAAAAAAATTAGCCAGGCATGGTGATGCACACCTGTAGTCCCAGCTACTTGGGAGGCAGAGATGGGAGGATCACTGGAGCTAGGAAGTCAAGGATGCAGTGAGCCATGATTGATTGGGCCACTGCACTGCAGCCTGGGCAACATAGCAAGACACTGTCTCAAAAAAAGAGAGACTGGAAGAAGTCAAGTCACAAATTACAAAGTGAATGGCAATTGCAATTTGCTGCAGCAGAGCAAAATTTAAAAGCTGTTTATCTTATTTAAAAAAAAATAAACAGGCCAGGTGCAGTGGCTCACACCTGTACTCCCATCACTTTGGGAGGCTGAGGCAGGTGGATCACTTGAAGAAAGGAGTTCAAGACCAGCCTGGCCAATATGGTGAAACCCTGTCTCTACTAAAAATAAAAAGATTAGCCAGGCATGGGGCACGCATCTATAATCCCAGCTACTTAGGAAGCTGAGGAAGGAGAATTGCTTGAACCCAGGAATTAGAGGTTGCAGTGAGCTGAGATGGCACCATTGCACTCCAGACTGGGCAACAGAGCAAGACTCCATCTCAAAAAAAAGAGTAAACAATAGTACGAGACATTTTCAGCAAATATGTAGTGAACTTGATAAGACATTTACTCTCAACAGTTAAAATCAATATTAGTTGCCTGAAATTAGAATTATATGCCCAACAAATATTTTAAGCAATTTTTAGCAGGATCTGAGCATATAATGTTGGCCTACTAGAAGATGACTTAGATTCTTATACAAAAAAGTCATTTTTTAAGAAATCATTTTAGTCATGGATATTTTGTTGGAAAAGTATAAGAAAAAAATGTAAAATATATTTTACAAAAAGTGAAAGCATGGTACAGCCATTATGGAAAACAGCACGGAGGTTCCTAAAACAATTGAAAAACAGAACTGTCATATGATTAAGCAACTCCATATCTGAGTATATATCCAAAGGAAATGAAATCAGTACATGAAAGAGATATCTGCACTTCATTCACCACAGTATTATTTACAACTTAAATGCCCATTGATAGATGAATTGATTAAAAAAAATATGATGCACACACATACACAGGAATATTACTTAGCCTAAAAAAAAAAGAAAATTGTGCCATTTTTGACAACATAGATGAACTTGGAGGACATTACACTAAGTGATAAAAGCTAGCCACAGAAAGGCAAATAATGTGTGACCTCACTCATGTGAAATCTAAAAAAGTCAAACATAAAAACAGTGAGTTGGCTGGATGTGGTGGGTCACACCTGTAATCCCAGCACTTTGGGAGGCCAAGGCGGGTGGATCACCTGAGGTCAGAAGTTCCAAGACCAGCCTGGTCAACATGGTGAAACCCCAAGTCTACTAAAAATACAAGAATTAGCTGGGCATGGTGGCGTGCACCTGTAGTCCCAGCTACTTGAGAGGGTAAGGCAGGAGAATCACTGGAACCTGGGAGGCGGAGGTTGCAGTGAACCGATATTGCGCCTCTGCCCTCCAGCCTGGGCAACACGGCGAGACTCTGTATAAAAAAATAATAATAAAATAAAAATAAAAACAGTGAGTTGAATGGTTGTTACCAGGGACAGAGGGTGGAGGAAATAGGGACATACTGGTTAAAGGGTACAAACTTTCCTTTATAAGATGAATAAGTTCTGAAGATCTAATGTATAGCATGGTGACTATAGTTAATAATAATGTAGCATATATTTAAAATTTGCTAACAGAGTAGATCTTAAGTGTTCTTACCACACACACAAAAAAGGATTGCTATGAGAGGTGACAGGTATGTTAGCTTGACTGTGGTAGTCATTTCACAATATATGTATATCAAATCATCACACTGTATATCTTAAATATATACAATTTTTGTCAATCATACCTCAATAAAACTGGAGGGAGGAGAATGAAAGCCCTTCAATTAACCTGCCAAACAATTGCCTATTGAATACAAAATTTTTCTAACAATATCAAAATTCAATTGATTTAAGTTTTGGAAAATTACAAGGACTTTCTTTCACTTTCAGAAGTTATATGATATAAGAGGCACTGCCCAATTAATACTTTGAATGTGTTTTGTCTTATAAAACTTATAAAAAACAAGTATTGTTACTTTGCAGCCCATTTAGTGAACTCACTGGTGTAGATATTTTTGAGTCTTTTATATCTGTCAAAGAAAACAGTCAGCTAGATTTGAAAAACACAGATTCTATCACAAAGAAGGGTGGGTGCTCTAGCTATGTTAAGTCAAAAGTCTAGATTTATTGTAATTTTAAAGCAAGAAACTGATATTTCTTGTATTACTTTGTTGCTCTTATGCATATTGAAGATATTTGTGTTCAGTTTTCTGAACAGTGTCAGGATTCAGCTGTTAAATATATGTGCAAATGCTATGAATCATCAGCTTGTGGAACAGTAGAAAGACATAAAAGAAAATAAATGTAATGATCTCGTGCCTTTTTCTAATGTTCGTTGGTTGAGTAGTGGAGGGACCTTTACAAAGGTTTAATGTACTGTTAATTCTCATTTAAAATTTTCTTGAAACAGAAGAAATGCTTTCCAAATATTTAGTAATAAAAGACCAAAAACAGCAGTGTGATTTTGTTTTCTCATTGATATCACACAGATTATGAATGAGCTAAATTGAAGCTCCAAGGAAAGGAAAATCTTCTCTATGATCTAGCTAGACAAGTACAAAAATCTGTTGAAACTCACATTTGTCATAACATAAATCAATAACTATGTTATACATTCTTCTAACATAAATTGATATGCAAATATTCATTATAATAAAGAGTATTATGCAAATGTATTATAAAAACTAAGAAAAATATGAATACATTATAATTATTGATTAATATATCATTTATTTTCAACTTATGTAATACCTTTTTGAATTCAATTTTAATAATATGAGTTGACACGAGTTACTGAATTAAACAGACATAATTTGAAACTGATAATAGTTTGCTTCAAAGTCAAGTTAATTCTTCTAAAAATAAAGAAACCAGATTTAACAATATGGATGCAATGTTAAAAGAAAATTATTTTTGGTACTCAACTTAGTTATTGGAAAACTTTTAAGTATGTTTGGAATAACTTGGATATGTGAATCTATTTTTTCAACTCTAAAGTATGTGAAATATAAATACAGATCAAATATTTCTGATGCAAATTTAGCATTTGAATTGAAATATGCTGTAAGTTTAAAATACTCGATTCAGAGATTTCACATTAAAAAGAATATAATATATAATTAATAATTTTAATACTGATTACATGTTGAAATAATATTTTGGCTGGGCATGGTAGTCCAAGCATCTCAGGAGGCTAAGGTGGGAGGATCCCTTGAGCCCAGGAGTTTGAGGTTGCAGTAAGCTATGATTGCACCACTGCACTTCAGCCTGGGTGACAGAGCAAGGCTGTCTCTAAAAACAAAATAAAAACGCATTTTAAACTACTTTGGAGATAGTTGGTTAAGCAAAATGTATGATTAAAATTAATTTTACTTGTTTCTTTTTATTTTTTAATGTGGCTACTAGAACATTTATAATTATGTATGTGGCTCACATTACATTTCTATTAGCAGTTTTGTTTTCAAGGCTTCTGAGGCTGGGCTCTGAAACTAGACTGAATTCAAATGTCTAGTTTCTGGCATTTCTCAGTTATATACCTTAAGCAAGCGTTTTAACATCTCCACACTTCAGTTTTTCCCATCCAAAAATGGGGTTAACAAGAGTTCTTACTTCACAGAGTTGTTGTAGGAATACTTAAACAGTGTCTGGCATATGGTAATTACCATATGTAATTGCTATTATTATTATTAACTATATGATCTTGAGAAGTTTCTTAACCATTAATTTACTCATATGTAAAATGGCAATAACAACATCTACCTCACAAGACTACTTCCTGAATTAAATGAGATAAGATGTACAAGATTGCTTGGCAGGAGGTAGGTGACCACCACAACATTACTGAAACTTCCAGATCTTAGATGGTATTCAGAAGGTTCTGTAATCTGGCTCATCTTGCCACTCTTAAATTCAGTTGTGTGTGTGCATGTGTGTGTGTGTGAAAAGTTGTAAATTATAAGATGCTCTTCAGTTGTTAAACATTATTTTTCTTATTCCCTACCATAAAACTCTCCCTGCAAGTATATGTTCCCTAAACTTGCCTTATTTAAAGCCTTCCTAGCCCCACTAGCTTACTAGCTAGACTGAAAACTTGCTTTTCCATGAGGCCCTCACTGTGGACTCCAGCCCCAGTATAATCTCCTAACCCTCTAAATTCCTGAAGCATTTCCCCCCCATTGTAAATTGTTGTCAGTTAATCCCATACTACCTTGTATTATTGTTTAATATTATCATGTGTATATCTCCGTGGTCAGGCTAGGGTGACTGTTTTATAACTTGTGAATTTCCCAACAGCACATAATAATTGCTCAAAAAAATATTTGGCCACCAAGTGAGAACATTTGGAAAAGTTAGAAGGAAGAAAGGAGTTTTGATCCTGGATATCTGGATATACTCTGCAAAGGACAAAAAGTGTCACGGGATAGAGGGAGTTTTATGCAAACGTTTGAGATAAGTATGAAAGGGCTGAATACAGCTGATATGGAAAAAGAAGGGCAGAGGTGGTAGCTAAGGACAGAGCAGAGATTAAGAGCAAAGTGGACACCCATCCTGCAGGACAGTCCTAGAACTCAAAGCAGAGCTACGTCTTTCCCATAGTCCTCCCAACAGCTATTTCCAGCCACACCCAATTTTAGAAGGTGGCACAAGTCCTCATCTAATCAATTGTCTTGCCGATTTCAGACAGCTTATTCTGAGAGTTGCCTTCCTCTTGCTCTGGGAGATTTCCTCACATCCAGGCATTTAAAATGTTTGGAAATTCTTCCTTCTGCATGAAAGTTTTTGCTGACCACCTCAAAGTGAATGAAAGCAGATGCTCTACTCTCCTGCCTTCTGAACTCATAAATCCCTCCTGGGCACTCTATCAGGAGAAATACCCTACCACCCGAGTCATTGCAGAATCTACCATCTCCAAACATAGCACCTACTCCATAACATAATGAATTGATGTCACCAAGTTGATTCTTCTTTGGGCCACAGTGAAGGAAAAACGCAGCTAACGTGGAGAAAAAGAAACTGCTGTTCAACCATTACTCATGGGCTTACCTCCCAACACAAGGTTCAGGTTTGTTATGCATTTCTGTGGCTCCAAGGTGATGGTGAATTGGCAAGGAGAAAGGGAGACAGCATGGTGGAGGTCAGTGACACAGACAGGTGTCATTCAGTTCTTGTTACCAACTGCAGTATGAGTTGGGCTGGGTATCAACTTATTTGAGTTTGGAAAATACAGACATCCCTTTACTGCCTCAAAATGCTATTATTCAAAGTTAGTCTGTTCCCACTAGGCGTGATGCACTAATGACAATCACACCTGGAAGGGGACAGACACTGTACCCAGGAATCACTAATTTCTGGATCTGGGGAAGTAGGACATATCAAGTCTGGTTACCTTGGCCACCTGGCTCAAGGACATGGAACTAACAGAGACCAGCATACATGAATAGGGACCCAGCTGGCTTGATCTCTCACGCTTGCTCTTTAAAAAAAAAAAAAAAAAAAAAAAAAATCCAACCAAGTTCAGCCAGACTCTTCCTCTCTTTCGAACTTTATTCCCAGCCCCAGGCCAAAATCTGATTACATAATTAGGCACTCAGTAACTGTTCTCTGATGCTGATTTTTAATGAACTTGGACAATGCTGCTTCCTGTTTTGAAAGAGACAAATCCATTTGAAAAGCTAGCCTGTGCCCCCAATACCCACAGCATCTTGGAAATCAAATGGGCATTTTAATCACTTTAGAGGCAAAACAGTCAGATGTAAATAAGTTAAAGTTCTTACAACTTTAAGAGGGCAGCTGTTGAAAAGAAAAATTTGGTATCAGGATATGATTGTGAAGCCAAAACTAGTACTGGCTGATTGATGTATCTATCTATCTATCTATCTATCTATCATCTATCTATCTATCATTTATCCATCCTACCTATTCACAGATTATTCTGGGTTAATATCAAAAAGATTATGAGGTCTTGCAAGGTAGCTCACGCCTGTAATTCCAGCACTTTGGGAGGCTAAGGCAGGAGGATTGCTTGAGCCCAGGAGTTCAGGATCAGCCTGGGCAATGTAGTGAGAATCTGTCCTACAAAGAATGAAAATATTAGCTAGGTGTGGTGGTACATGCCTGTAGTCCCAGGTACTCAGGAGGCTAGGGTGGGAGGATCACTTGAGCCCAGGAGGTCAAGGCTGCAGTGAGGTGTGATAATGCCACTGTACTCCAGCCTGGGCGACAGAGCAAGACCTTGTCTCAAAAAAAAAATTATAAATATGCTGACTCTTGAGTCTACCATTTTCCTGAGATTTTAGAATGGCAGATAAAAGATATTTGTAAGACTCTGGATGGCATCTTCCTAGCAAATCACTTCTCGGTCTCCTGGGCAACTTTAGAGGGCACATGGGAGTGAATTCTAGGCCATTTAAGTGCACATCAGGCCTGCTGATGTTCCATAGTGGAAGTAGAATTAGGCTGCCTTTCCCAGCATTTTTGGTGTGTGCTGAATAGCACAGGGGACATGAGGAAAAGGAAGTGTTGGAGGTAGCGGGCTTGCTGGGAGGAAGGGTAGGCATTGAGGAGGGGTGTTGTAGTTATTTGCCATAAAAGCTGTTCTGTCTTCTCACCCTCAATTCATGACTACAACTACAGGATTAAATGCTAGCACTATTATTTCCTTGCTTAAAACCTTTCATCTGAACAATGCTTCTCACTGCATCCTTGGTCTGACATTTAAATTCATTTCTCAACAGTCTCTGTCACTAAACACTACTTATAGTTCCCAGTGAGGTAGGAACTCTCTTTTATGCCTTTGCCCAGACTGAGCTCTAAGATTGCCATTTCCCACCTTCTTTACCATCTATTTTCTATGTGTCCTTTAAGATAACTCAGGTGCCACCATCCCTGACACCCTCCTGAGCTCAGTCTCCCTCCTTTGTTACCTCTGAGCACCTCACGCAGATCTCTATCATAGTCACAGGATACTGTAATCATCTCTTTGCTTTTCTGTCCCTAACTAGACTGGATCATAGACTCTTTGAAGGTAAAACTATTTATTAAGCATCATTGTATTTCTGTGACTTGTACAATGCTAATCACTTGTAGAAGCTTAATAAATGTTGATGGATTCATTAATTTGGTATAGATTGGGGAGTAGAACCATCCCAACCAACTGGCATTACACAATGCCATAGACTAGAGCTGGCCTCATGTCCAGTTCTCTCCTGGGCACAAGCCTGGAGCTCCATTGGAAACCTAGGAGCTAGGTCTTGTGTCTATACGCAGTCTCACATTATTATCTCCATCTAGACTTGGAATCTTCAACTCCAAGCTCCATGCTCTCCCTCTTTTGGAAATGTTTTCATTGTTTAAATCCACTTAGTTCTTTTCCCTTTGTCTCTCTGCCCTTCCACCACTACGTACACTATCTTTTGGT
This sequence comes from Cacajao melanocephalus, assembly GCA_963573385.1. NCBI lineage: Eukaryota > Metazoa > Chordata > Mammalia > Primates > Pitheciidae > Cacajao > Cacajao melanocephalus. The sequence goes on from CAUYLG010001427.1 coordinate 40,290, forward strand.
TGCATGTTTATGTCTGTTTTTGCATGCATGCATATGTGTCCTATCTCCTCCAAAGTTCAGGCCAAAGTTCACAGGTGGCCATAGCTCTCCACCAAGCCCACTGCAGTGCTGTGTGCACAGTGGAGGCTGCCTCCTTCACTGGCCCAGAGCCTTTTTGGGATCATTCACAATTCCTACAGTCTGTAACCATCTCTACAAGAGGCCAGTTTGTATAGCTTTTCCTCATACTATTCATTTCCACTGTATTCTGTGTCCTGTATTGGATCTGTGCTGAGTTACTGAACATTAAGATTTTACTTCTATCTTGGAGACATCTGATGAGAAAGGTGGTGTGTTGTGACCTCAACCAGCTCAGAACAATTAAATAAAATGTGATATCTCAAATGTATCGGAACACCTCTACGATCTTCCAGTACACCTTTTGGGAGAGAAGAAGTAAATTTGGAGCTTGGCCTTTCAGGGACTGGGATTCACTGAGATATCGGGTCTCTTCTATTGCAAATAGAAAGCGGTTTTTATATAAGGGTTGTAACTCTTGCCTACCCATCTGCAGGGTACATGCTTTTATGGGTTATTTATTTTAAAAAAATAATTAAAGAGTTGCGTTAGACCATTTTTTCTTGAGACAGGGTCTTGTTCTGTCACCCAGACTAGAGTGTAGTGGCACAATCTTGGCTCACTGCAGCCTCGACCTCCCAGGCACAAGTGATCCTCCCACCTCAGCCTCCTGAGTAGCTGGGACTATAGGTGCACACCACCATGCTCAGCTAATTTTTTAAAAAAATATTTTTTGTAGAGATGGAGTCTTACTATGTTGCCCAGGCTGGTGTCAAACTCCTGGACTCAAGCATTCCCCCTGCCTCAGCCTACAAAAGTGCTGGGATTACAGGCATAAGCCACCATGCCTGGCCTAAACCATTTTTGTTCTCATCCAGTGGTCTGCAGTTGTGAACCGTTGGTCAAAGTCAGGAGGGCTGCCTGTGACACTGGAGTGGATGGAAGTATACTGGCCCACAGAGGGATGAGATTCATGACCTTGGCCCTACTACCACTAAACCAACTAGGATGTCGGCCCAGAAACCTGGCAAAGATGGAGCTTGGCCACAACTCCCTTGAGAAAGTGCAGACTACTCTGCAGATGACCAATTCCAGATCCCATGGTTTCTGGGCAATCTGCCCTCAGGTCCCTGGTGACCAGTTTCCCCTCACCCCAAATGGCTTCCTGTGTGAAATGGTCTTCCTACTTCATCAGGTGGGAATAAGACAAGATAAATGACACTCAAGCGTGTGTCAAGATGGCAAGGAGGAGGGGCTGGGAACTCAGCACATCTGAGTCTGCATCCCAGTGCTGCTGCTTGGTGCTATCCAGTCTTGGGCAAGTTGCTTAATTTCTCTAAACCTTATTTCCTCATGTTTAAAAAGGGGATGGTGATAGCTGCTACTTCATGTGTTTGCTGGGTGATTAAATGAGAAAAGGCATGTAACGTGTTGAGTACTATGCGTGGAAGACAGTAGGTACTCACTTGGTGGTAGATCTTCTTCATACATTCATACATTCTTAACATTGTGAATAGTAATAATAAGAAGCTGTATTGAAAGTAATGACAAGAAGACAGGGTCGTGTTGGCTGTGGTCTCAGGACACAACCCCAGTCGCTCCTGCCTGCCTTCTCCCAAGGTGACCCATTCAGACGAGGCTGCTGAGTGAGGTGAGAATCCTGGCCTGCATCAGGTTGCCTGGCAATGACCCCTGAGCTGGCAGCCATGGGAGGGGAGCAGAAGAGGCAGGGGAGAAAGAGGGTGCTAGTGGGAGGGCTGGGACTCTGAGGAGGAAGTGGGTTTGTGGTAGGGAGAGGGAGGGGTAAAGAAGAGGGATGGGCAGAGCTCGAGAGGATTTTAGCAGAAAGGAAGGCAGTTGAGAAAAAAAAAAAAAAAAAAAAAAAATCCACTGTGTCTTATTGGCCTCTTGCTGTCATTTGCCGAAAACGAGGACTCAGATAAACCAACACAAATCTTCTCAGGCCTTTCACAAAACTCAGGGCTTTCTCTTTTTGTATCTTGTGTGGGGCAGGAGAGAGGTACGGTCTCACCACTGTCCTATCTGCAGCTCCAAAGAAGGAAAAATCAGACTGTGTTTTTCAGATGGTCAGACCATCAGACCAAGATCTAATGTGCCTTTTTCAGATTAAAAGTCTTGTTGCACAACCTGGTGTTATTTCCACAGGCAACTGAAGTAACTCTGCTCTTGAAATCCTGCCCCATGTGACTCTTTTTTTTCTTGTTTGTTAGCTCAGTAACTAAATAGTCATGTCAGGAAAAGAATCCCCCCATTCTGTGAGGCAGGGACCTGGGAGGTCAGCAGTACTCCGTGGACATCTCCAGGGAGGGCACATTATATCCTGTGTACTTGAGACAGGAGAAACAGAACTGGTCCCCACCCTCAGGGGCCTAGGGTAATGCTCTGTGTCGTTCTTCAGCCACACAGTTATTCAGCCGAGAGGCAGCTCAGTGTAGACAGAATGATTCAAGAAGAGCCATGCCCCATGGAACACTGGGCAGGTTCTCCTATCACAACAGGAAGCAAAGTCACAGGAGAGCAGGATGTCAAAAGCGAGGTTTCTTCAGCATCTGTGGAGACACCAACTTGCCTCCTCACCCTCCCCCATAGTTTCATCTTTGCTAGACCACTCACTTTTCCAGATTCGTTTTCAGATCTTTAATCAGGTTTTATATGGGGAAGGGGCCAGGGTTATCCCCAGCGGATCTGTTTGATTCTGCCTCTCCTCATCTCACCCCCAAAATGGCCTACTGTTTGGAACAGTCCGTTGTTTGAAATATCTCAGCTTGGTTGTTCTGTCCTTACCTCATTTTGCACATTCAAAATCAACCCCTCATCCTCATCTCCCAAATCATCTGTTTCCTTATTTCCATTAAACAGGAGTGCCATTTATCCCGTTGTTCAAGTACTACTTTGCCTCACCCATACTAGCTTCATAAATGGTCACCAGCAGATTCTGCTGATTCTTGATTCATCTGAAATGTCCCTTGTCACTGTCACTCCTGTACAGTACAAGCTTTAATCACTTCTTCATGCCTGGACCTGGGTAACAGCCCCTTCCCAGACCTCTCAGACGCATGCCAGCATTATCCATATTATTCTGCCTGGAACACAGATCACATCATTCTCTTGTGCACAGAAGCCTCATCACTGACTATAGTACAAGATCCAGCTGGGTGCCCCGCCTGACATTTCCCACATTCCTCTCCAGTCTGGCCACCAACTTCCCCAGGCAATCTCCCATTTCCTCAAAAGATACCCACACTCCTGCCATGCTGTTTTAATACCACACTTACCTGGTATGGGAGATGCTAACATACAGGAAGGGAGAGAAGGAGGGACGGAGGAAGGGAGGAAAGAAATGCGCAGCTCCACCTCCCCTACAAACCTTTGTTCAGTGGCTCTAGTCCTTGCTACTACACCCTTTTATTTATTTATTTATTTATTTATTTATTTATTTATTTAAAGACAGGGTTTCACCGTGTTGGTCAGGTTGGTCTTGAACTCCTGACCTCAGGCGATTGGCCCGCCTTGGCCTCCAAAGTGCTTGGATTACAGGCGTGAGCCACCATGCCTGGCCCACTACTACACACTTGTCCGAATTCCTCCATCATCAGTGTCTACACCACTCATCAAAAAACAGACAAGTTATAGGTGATGTACAGTTCTGTTAAAAAAACAATAAAAAAGCAAACAAGCAAACCACTTTTATTATGAACACTTCCAAACTTACATAAAAACCCCTTAGGACCCCATTGACTAGTTCCAGTAGCCATCAAGCTTGCCATACGTATTTCATCTATCCTTCCTCTACCTCCCCACCTTTTTGTTTTACTGAAGCATTTTAAAGCAAATTATAAGCATTATGTCAACTTATTCCCAAATATTTTAGCATGTATCTTAGAGAGAGTAATTTCTTCCATCACCACAATGCCAAAATTGATAATTCCTTCTTATCGACAGTCTATATTGAACTTTCCCAAATTGTTCTTTTTAAAAGTTCATTTTCAGGCCCAGGCATGGTGGCTCATGCCTATAATCCCAGCAATTTTGGGAGGCCAATGAGGGCAGATCACCTGAGGTCAGGAGTTCAAGACCAGCCTGACCAACATGGTGAAACCCTGTCTCTACTAAAAATACAAAAATTAGCCAGGTGTGATGGCAGGCACCTGTAACTCCAGCTACTCAGGAGGCTGAGGCAGGAGAATCATTTGAGCCCAGAAGGCGGAGGCTGCAGTGGGTTGAGATCATGCCACTGCATTTCAGCCTGGGCAACAAGAGTGAAACTCCATCTCAAAAAATAATAAAAGTTACTTTGCAGAGTGGGTGTGTTTTAATCAGGATCCAGATAAGGTCAGGTCCCTTACTTATAGATTGTACTTGGTTATATCTGTGAGGCCTCTTTTAAATCCTTCTTTTTTTTTTTTTTGAGATGGAATCTTAATCTGTCACCCAGGCTAGAGTGGAATGGCATGATCTTGGCTCACTGCAACCTCCGCCTCCTGGGTTCAAGCAATTCTCTGCCTCAGCCTCCTGAGTAGCTGGGATTACAGGCACTTGCCACCATGCCTGACTAATTTTTGTGTTTTTAGTAGAGACAGGGTATCACCACCTTGGCCAGGCTGGTCTTGAATTCCTGACCTCATGATCCACCTGCCTCAGCCTCCCAAAGTGCTGGGATTACAGGCATGAGCTTCCACACCGGCTTTATTTATTTATTTATTTTGAGGTGATTTTGCTCTGTCCCCCAGGCTGGAGTGCATCCCAGAGTGGAGTATAGTGGCATGATCACTACTCACTGCAACCCAAACCTCCCAAGCTCAAGCAATCCTCCCACTTCAGCCTCCTGAGTAGCTGGAACAACACACATGCACCACCATGCCTGGCTAATTTTTGTATTTTTTGTAGATATGGGTTTTTTTTGGAGTGTAGCGCGGGCTGTGGTACAGTGGTGTGATCTTGGCTCACTACAGCCTCCGCCTTCCCGGCTTAAGAGATTTTCCTGCCTCAGCCTCCAGAGTAGCTGGGATTACAGGCACACAAAAATACGCCTGGCTAATTTTTGTATTTTTAGTAGAAACGGGGTTTCACCATGTTGGCCAGGCTGGTCTTGAACTTTTGACCTCAAGTGATTCGCCTGCCTTGGCCTCCCAAAGTGCTGGGATTGCAGGCCTGAACCACCCCGCCCAGCCCAGGGTTTTGCTATGTTGCCCAGCCTAGGCTGGTCTCTAACTCCCGTGCTCAAGCAGTCCTCCTGCCTCAGCCTCCCAAAGTGCTGGGATTACAGGTGTGTGCCACCACGCCCAGCCCTTTAACTCTTTTTGTTTTGATTTTCTGGGGACAGAGTCTCACTATGTCGCCCATGCTGCAGTGCAGTGGTGCTCTCTTGGCTCACTGCAACCTCCACCTCCCTGGTTCAAGTGATTCTCCTGCCTCAGCCTCCTGAGTAGCTGGGATTACAGGCACATGGCATCACACCCAGCTAATTTTTGTATTTTTAGTAGAGATGTGGTTTCACCTTGTTGGTCAGGCTGGTCACCAACTCCTGACCTCATGATCCACCCGCCTTGGCCTCCCAAAGTGCTGGGATTACAGGCATGAGCCACCATGCCTAGCCACCCTGTAACTCTTTTTAAGCTAGAATAGTCTCTCCTCTACTTTTTCCCCTAAATTAATTGTCTTGTAGAATGTCCCACATTCTGGATCTGCTGATTGGTTCCCTGTGGTATCATTTATAGCCTATTCATTATACTCCTTATACTTTGTCTTGATCTGTTTTTTCTTTCTTTTTTTTTTTTTTTTTTTTTTTTTAGATGGTGTTTAAATCAGTTATACAGGCTGGAGTGCAATGGTGAGATCTTGACTCACTGCAACCTCCACCTTCCAAGTTCAAGTGATTCTCCTACCTTAGCCTCCTGAGTAGCTGGAATTACAGGTGTGCGCCACCACGCCCAGCTAATTTTTGTATTTTTAGTAGAGATGGAGTTTCACCATGTTGGCCAGACTGGTCTTTGAACTCCTGACCTCAGGAGATCTGCCGGCCTTAGCCCCCAAAGTGCTGGGATTACAGGCATGAGCCACCACGCCTGGCCTTGATCTATCTTTGACCTAACTTTTGTATATGTAATTATAGGCTCCCAAAGAAAAAGTCTTGTGTGTATGTGCAAATGAGTGTGTGTGTGTGAGAGAGATAGAGAGAGAGTGTATGTGTGTGTGTGGGTGGGTGGGTGTGTGTTTGGCTTCAATGTTACAAAGAGTTTTCCACATACTACATCCTCAATAAACACCTGCTGAACAACATTTATTAAGTCTACTACCTGAAGAATCGTGTACTAGGGAGAGATACAGAAAAAAAATGAGACAGATCCCTAACGGTGTTTCTAGTCCTGTTTATACAGGACAGTAGTTCTCAAATGTGACAGGGCTTATTAAAAGCACAGACTGCTGGGTCCTAACCCCAGAGTTCCTGATTCAGTTGGCCTGGGGTGAGTCCTGAGAATCTACCTCTCTTTTTTTTTTTTTTTCTTTTCATTTTTTTCTTCCATGAGGCTGAAGGTTTGTAAGGTTGAGAGAATCTGCATCTCTAATAAATTCCCAGATGCCGCTGCTGGCCCAGGGATCAATCTTTAAGAACCATTAATATCAGACATGAGCTTCAAAAAGTCTCCCACAGCCCCTGGTGCCCAGGCCACTTATACAGTACTGATTCCTAGGCTGCCACTTCTGAAATCTCTCTGAGCTCAGTGAGTGGCCTGATTGTCCAAACTTTCTGGTGGAAATGAGCTACCCTGAAGATATGTCCTCATGGAGAGGGTTAAGATGATGGGGCTGAGAGTAGGGTAGAAAAGTGGCTTCCTGGTATAGATGAAAATGGTCAGCTAGGTTCTCTGAGTCCCAAAAAGTCTAAGAGGCATGATGGGCAGCAGAGGCCTTTCCCAGGCTGGATCCTGTCAGCTTCAAGCAAGGGTCTCTCAGGGTATAAAGGGTACGCCTGCTCCTCTGCCTCCTACAGTAACTCATGCCATCCCTGCACAGGACTACCACAGGGCAAGATGTGACTGAGGCTTTTTGCCACTGCCTCTGCTCCAGTATCTGCCATTCAGATATGGAAGGAATAGATGTCCTATGGAAGCAGTGGGCAAAATGAAAAAAAACTTTAAAGTCTTTTAAGAGCATCCTATTAAATAGAATCAAAGTGACTAAGTAAAAAAATTTTGTTATTTTGCTCAATGCTCCCAACTAGACTTTTTTCTATCCCAGGCTTATTTCTTTTCCTGTGGATAATAGCTGTTTCTTAGTTTTCCTTATAATTCCTGTTATTCTTTCTATCCTCTACCTTATTCCTGGGTCAGGGAGGGCAGATTCCTTTTCCTTCCATCCACCCCTTATATTTGGGCATTTCCCATATTCTAAACTCACCCATCATCTATTCTCACTAATAGACTCTCTTTGAGAAACATTACCTACTTTGATAGCTTGAACTTTCCACTCACCTGTTCATGGCTCCCCACAAAAAATATCTCCAGCCCAGACTTCTCTCTTGAGCTCAGACCATCATGCCAACTTCCTGCTGGATGTCTCCACCTGATGACGCACAGGTACCTCCAACTCCATACATCTAATCCGACTTATTTGCTCCATCCCAATACTTACCTCTTATCCCCTTGCCTTATATCCTATCCCTGTTCCTCCAAACTCATTGATGGCATCAACATCTCTTGAGTTGTTCAAGCTTGAAATCATGGAGTTCTCTTCAATTATTTTCTTTTCCTCACCTAACCTCACCCTAATTGTTCACCTAAGTCCATCTTTTCACTCTTGAACTATCTGGATAATTCATTATCTTCTTGCAATCTCCCCTGCCTCTGACTTCGTTCCAATCCTTATCATCTCTTTCCTCAGTCACTGCAGTGTAATAATGATAGCTGCTATATATGGAGTGCTTACTCTGTATCAGAAACAGTGCTCAAATCCTTATATACCAACTACGTCTGTTTTCTGCTGCTATAACAGACTACCACAGACTGGGTAGCTAAAAAGAATAGAAAATTATTGGGTTCATGGTTCTGGAGACTAGGAAGAGCAAAAGCATGGCACCAGCATCCAGCGAGGGCCTCATATTGCATTATCCCATGGCAGAAGGTCAAGAGGGTCTGTGAGACAGAGAAAGATGGGGACTGAATTTATCTTTTTTTTTTTTCAGTCTGAATTTATCTTTTTATCAGAAGCCTATTCCTGTAATAAATAGCCCATTCCCATGATAACAGCATTAATCTATTTACGAAGGTAGAACCATAACTTAACCAATTACCTCTTAAAGCTTCTATCTCTATGAAACCATCCTGAGCAACACAGCAAGATCCTGTCTCTACAAAAAAAAAAATTAAAAATTAGGAGAGAGATCCAAGATGGCCGATTAACAACAGCTCAGGATTGTAGCTCCCAGTGAAAGCGCAGAGAGCGAGTGGACGCCGCACTTTCAGACGAATTTTTGTTGTCCACAGACTGAGAGATTCCCAGTGGAGGAGCCACACGGGTCTCCAGCGCGACTTTTTTGGCCGGCGCGGCTCTTTTGCCGGGGCCCCGGCACGGCGCTTCTCGGCGCGGAGTATACGGGACAGGGGGCCCTTTGAGTCCGGCTCGGCTGGTCCCATCCCCACAAGGAGAACAGCAATTGGAAGCACTGAGGACTGAGAGTTTCACAGTAAGCACAGCTGAACCGGGAAGGTCCAGCTCTGCGGAGGAAGGGGCGTCCGCCAAAGGAAAACTAAGAAACAGAAAAAACTTCATTACTGGGCGGAGAGATCCAAGATGGCCGATTAACAACAGTTCAGGATTTTAGCTCCCAGTGAAAGCACAGAGAGCGAGTGGACGCCGCAATTTCAGACGAATTTCTGTGGAACACAAACTGGGAAATTTCCGGCGGAGGAGCCACAAGGGTCGCCAGCGCGACTCTTTTGGCCTGCGCAGCTGTTTTGCCTGCGCCCCGGCCCGGTGCAGCGCTTCTCAGTGCGGAGTATATGCGACTGGGTGCCCCTTGAGTCAGGCTCAGCTGGTCCCATCACCACAAGAACAGCAATTGGAAGCACTGAGGACTGAGAGTTTCACAGTAAGCACAGCTGAACCCAGGAAGGCCTAGCTCTGTGGGGAAAGGGCGTCCGCCAAAGGAAAACTAAGAAACAGAAAAAACTTCATCACCAACAAGCCAGACGTCCACTCAGACCCAATCTGAAAGTCAGCAATTACAAAGATGACAGGCGTATAAATCCACAAAAATGGGAAGAAACCAGTGCAAAAAGGCTGAGAACACCCGAAATCAGAATGCCTCTCCTCCTACAGGGGATCGCAGCTCCTCATCAGCAAGAGAACAAGGCCTGACGGAGAATGAGTGTGACGAACTGACAGA
>CAUYLG010001430.1:0-20756 GCA_963573385.1 Cacajao melanocephalus
CGTCACACTCATTCTCCGTCATGCCTTGTTCTCTTGCTGATGAGGAGCTGCGATCCCCTGTAGGAGGAGAGGCATTCTGATTTCGTGTGTTCTCAGCCTTTTTGCACTGGTTTCTTCCCATTTTTGTGGATTTATCCACCTGTCATCTTTGTAATTGCCGACTTTCAGATTGGGTCTGAGTGGACGTCTGGCTTGTTGGTGATGAAGTTTTTTCTGTGTCTTAGTTTTCCTTTGGCGGATGCCCCATTCCCCACAGAGCTAGGCCTTCCCGAGTTCAGCTGTGCTTACTGTGAAACTCTCGGTCCTCAGCGCTTCCAATTGCTGTTCTTGTGGGGATGCGACCAGCCAAGCCTGACTCAAAGGGCTCCCAGTCCTGTATACTCCGCACTGAGAAGTGCCGCGCCGGCCAAAAGTGTCGCGCTGGTGACCCATGTGGCTCCTCCGCTGGGCAGCTCCCAGTTTGTGGACAACAGAAATTCGTCTGAAATTGCGGGGTCCACTCGCTCTCTGTGATTTCACTGGGAGCTACAATCCTGAGCTGTTGTTAATCATCCATCTTGGATCTCTCTCTCGTGTGTGTGTATATTTTTTAAGACAGAGTCTCACTCTGTCACCCAGGCTGGAGTGCAGGGATACAATCTTGGCTCACTGCAGCCTTTGCCTCCTGGGTTCAAGCAATTCTCCTGTCTCAGGCTCCAGAGTAGCTGGGATTACAGGCATGCACCACCACTCCTGGCTGATTTTCAAATTTCTAGTAAAGACAGGGTTCCACCGTGTTGGCCAGGCTGACTTCAAATTGCTGTCCTCAAGTGATCCACCTGCCTTGGCCTCCCAAAGTGCTGGGATTATAGGAATGAGCCACGGCACCTAGCCGCTGTTATTTTTTAAAATGTTGTAGCCAGGCATGGTGGCGCTTGCCTGTAGTACTAGCTGCTCAGGAGGCTGAGGTGAGAGAATTGCCTGAGCCTAGGAGTTTGAGGCTGCAGTGAACTATGATTATACCACTGCACTTCAGCTTGGGGAACAGAGCAAAACCTTGTCTCTGAAAAAGAAAAGAAAAGTTTTTCTTTAAATCAGCCTTAAGTTGATCTTCCATTATTTTTCTCATAGCCTCTTCCTAAGCAGTGATATCTGTGAAATCTCAAATGGTCCTATTTTTTTCAGCTATACAACTCTTACACATATTTCCCTGAATCCCGGATACTATCTAAAATTGTGGCAAGTCCATTAACATTCTCATACCCTGCTTGGAGGAACTCTGTTGAAATGCAGTCTACTACAAAGAAATGAGAGCAGCCTCCTTTTCTGAGTCTTCCCATCAGTAACAGAATTAAAAAATGGGGAAGGGGAGGGACAGAGGCATTGCATGTTCCAAAACGTATAAAAAAGGTTGAGAGACACTTCACTGATGTGTTTTGAGATACTGATCTTTCTGTGCTTGCCATGAGGGACAGAGATAGACAGACAGACAGATAGATGATAGATGATAGATGATAGATAGATAGATAGATAGATGATAGATAGATAGATAGATAACTGTCACCAGATTTTTCTCTCTAATCCTCCTCCTTCTGGCTTGGCAGATCTTCCCTGGGGCCGAGGGATGGCCACTGCCCAAGTACCTGGGCTCCTGTGGCAGATTCGTCGTCAGCACCAGCACCAGACCGCTGCAGGAATTCTATAATGCACCCCCAGATCAGGCGGCTGACCTTGCCTACCAGCTCCTGGGTGTCCTGGAGTCTCTGAGGAGCAACGATTTGAACTATTTCTTCTACTTCACCCATATCGATGCAGGCATGTTCGGTGTCTTTAACAACGGGCATCTGTTCATCCGAGATGCCAGTGCAGTGGGCGTCATCGACAAGCAGGAAGGTACTCAGCATGGGCCTGGCTGAGCAGCTGTCAGAGGGGAAGTCATGGTGACTGGAGCTAGGGAGGTGTGGCCAGGGGTCACACTATTGGGCCTTTCCCATCTCTGCATGTCACAGTGAGACCCACTCAAGTTTGGAGAATGTTAGATTTCATGTAAAATGTCCCACACTCCTATTTGAATTTCTGCCTTGCCCCTCCTCGCTCTCTCTCTCTTTCTCTCTCTCTCTCTCTCACACACACACACACACACACACACACACCCTTTGCATCCATCTCCTGCTCAGAGTCTTTCTCATCAGATGCCTTTACCCTTTATCTGAAACTTAAGTATCAGGCTGATTCACTGGTACATTTTGCAATCTATTTTGGCACAATTGCTCTTTATAAAGTTTTCAAAGTGAAAAAGCATGGAACCAAACGAAGTGGGTGACTGAATTGTGTTTCTCACTATGTGTAGAGGTTCATTCAGGGTTCTAGAACCCTTCAAACACCCTAATCTCTAATGCTGACCAAATTTTCTGAGCCCAATAAGAGGACAAAGGATTTTATTTTCTAATTTCTGATTTTGTTTGTATGCAAAAGCCTATAAAAATAGACAAATTAAACCACACTTATTTATTTCCTGATTTGCCTTTAAGAAGAATCAAATTAGAAGAAATGAGGCTGATTCCAGAATATTCTGGATATATAAATCATGAAACATCAGACACACTGCAACTCATTGAATACATGTTTGGGATTACTTGTTTTTTCTCCTAACTTTGCATATTATTTTGTTTTTGTTTTATTTTATTGTATTATTATTTTTTTAGACAGAGTCTCACTCTGTTGCCCAGGCTGGAGTGCAGTGGTGCAATCTCGGCTCACTGCAACCTCCGCCTCCTGGGTTCAAACGATTCTCCTGCCTCAGCCTCCCAATTAGCTGGGATTACAAGTGTGTGCCACCACGCCTGGCTAATTTTTGTATTTTTTAATAGAGACCGAGTTTCACCATGTTGGCCAGGCTGGTCTCGAACTCCTGACCTCACGTGGTCCACCTGCCTCAGCCTCCTGAAGTGCTGGGATTATAGGCATGAGCCACCATGCCTGGCCCTAACTTTGCATTTTAAAGGCGCAAATGAAAGCAGTCTCAGTAATTTTCTGAGTTCCCTAATTTAGTAATAATGAGAGTCTACCAATATGGATGTGATCCCTGCAATTATCAGCCTAACTTCTGGTGAGGTAAGTGGGTTTTCCATGCCCAGGCCTCACCTTATTGTAGCAGAGGATTCCTTCCATGTGGTTCTCAAAAGGAGCCACTGTGTCTCTGAGTCCTAAATCTCCTGGTGACAGGGAAATGCTAGGAGACTATACTATGTCACACAGCAATTCCTTTTTTTTTTTACTTTTTTTCTTTTTTTTTTTTTTTGAGATGGAGTTTTGTCTCGCTCTGCCGCCCCGGCTGGATTGCAGTGGCGCGATCTCGGCTCACTGCAACCTCTACCTCCCAGGTTCAAGTGATTCTCCTGCCTCAGCCTCCCAGGTAGCTGGGATTACAGGTGTGAGTCACCACGCCCGGCCTCACCCAGTAATTCTAATTAGTGGTGCCCTTCCTCAATGAGCACAGGTGGCAGGGTGTGTAATATTTCCCATTTCTTTTCTAGGCAGCCAAGAAGCCACCGGAGCTGGAGAGAATAAAGACATTTTTAGCTGCCTGGTTTCCGGCTGCCAGGCCCAGCTGCCCTCCTGCGACAGCATCTCTGAGAAGCAGAGCCTGGTGCTGGTGTGTCAGAAGTTGCTGCCTCGACTTCTCCAGGGGAGGTTCCCCTCCCCCGTGCAAGACGACATAGACTCCGCTCTTGCTCAGTGTGGGGACGCCACCCGCCCAGACCCAGAAGCCCTTGGGGCCGCCAGCCAGCTGAAAGACATCTTGAGGCCCCTGAGAACCTGTGACTCCAGATTTGCCTACCGTTACCCAGACTGCAAATATAATGATAAGTTCTGAAAGGCTGGTGTCTAACTAGCCTCGGGGATGACACGCTTGGCTCTCCATTCCCCTAGTCAGGTTGCTGCAAGGTTGAAAGAAGCCGCTCTTTTTAAAATATGAGGACAAAGGCAATGCATTTCTCAGGGACTGAGAGGGAAGTTGTGAGATACTATGTGTCTGTCTCTGCTGGCTGGTACGTCCTGGCAAAGCCCGGGGGTTGAGGGGGCATCAGAAGACCTGGGTATGAACGCTCACTCAGTGTCTTTGAGCATCAGTTTCCTCTGTTCTCCACCAAACTCTCAGGAGGGTGAGAGAAGACGGAGATGGAGCCACCATTGAGCGTATGTCCGAAGCATGGGGCTTGGGACGCGTGCTCACCACCTCCATCCCAGTGGTTATGAAGTGTGTTCTGGAAAAGTACAGAGGCAGGGAGCATGGGAAAGAGCCGCGCAGGTCAGGAGGCTGGAATGGAGGGAAGGCGGGGGAAGACAGGCTTCCCACTGCTACCACTTTAGACTCGGACGAGAGGGGCCCCCTTCCTGCTACCTATGGCCCTGCCACACTCCCAACACCATTGCGGGATGAGGAGACTGCAGGCCAAGGAGACACGCCTGCCACCGCCTAGAGCCTGGTGCCTGGGGCTTCATCCACCTGCACATGGGACTTCTCCGGGTGTGGGAAGAAGCCAGGGGTAAGAAGAGAAAGGGGAGCCAGCGGGGGGGGGGCCAATGTGTTAGCCCAAGTTCTCCAAGAGAGGTGTCAAGACAGAGTGAACGGGACAGAGATGTATTAGGGGAAATGCTTGCGTGAAAGGAAAGGAGGGAGCCAGAGAAGATTGGGAGAACCATGAAGTCGAGCTGCAAGCTGAGCCCCAGTGAAGGAGAGAAGGTCCGGCAGAAGCTTGCTAAGCTCAAAATCGAAGAAAGATCCTGCAAGGCATTCAAGGGGTGTCCTCAAGGCAAAGGGATCAGAGGATCCCCATGTCTCCCACAAATAGACCCCTTTAGCGTCCCTGCTGCACATAGTGGTTGGTGGATACAGCCTGTGGGAAGCGTGGTCTCCGCCCCACCACAAAGATAGATTTCAGAGCAGAGCAGAGCAGTGGGGGCCCCTGGTCAGCCTCGCTCCCTGGAGCAGGAGATCTTGAGTGAAAGAACATTCTTCTTGTAGCCACAGCTGAGGCCCTGAACCAGCTCCCTCCACACCATGTGCTTCAAGTTGGGACTCTAAGGAGTCTGGGAATTTTCATTCAAACTTGGCCTTACAGGTCGCTCACCAGAAATACATTTTTTTCAAGGTCAACCAATAGAACATACTTTTATTCAACAGTTCGTTAGTTTGCTTTTCAAATATTTAGCCACATGGTATGTCGGCTTCCATGTACACTCTTGTCCTGGCCCCTGAAACATAAGCGGAGGGCTCTTCTGCAGCTTTGCCCCTGAAACATAAGCGGAGGGCTCTTCTGCAGCTTTGCCCAGCCTCCTTGCCATCCTTTAACCCCAGGAACCTCTCAGGCTACCTCCTCTTTTCTACCTCTGAATTCCCACCTTTAAAGTCAGAAAAGGCCAGGCACGGTGGCTCACACCTGTAATCCCAGCACTTTGGGAGGCCGAGATGGGTGGATCACTTGATGTCAGGAGTTCGAGACCAGCCTGGCCAACGTGGTGAAACCCCATCTCTACTAAAAATACAAACATTAGCCATGTATGGTGGCATGCACCTGTAGTCCCAGCTACTCAGGAGGCTGAGGCAGGAGAATCGCTTGAACCCGGGAGGCGAAGGTTGCAGTGAGCCAAGATCATGCCACTGCCCTCCAGCCTGGGCAAGAGAGCGAGACTCAGTCTCAAAATAAATAAATAAATAGATAAAAATAAAGAAGTCAGAACACCTGGCTTAACAGTCCTCACTATCCAGATGAGGAAACTGAGGCCCAGGAAGGAAGAGTGATCTGCAGGGATATTAGAACCCCTGCTATTAGGAGGCTCCTGTTACCCTCACCTTCAGCCTCTGACTCTCACCTGTGCTACCCAATTCTGGTCCCTTCACTCCCACTCAAAAATGGACCCCAGAAAAGCCTTACTTTGTGGTGTACCTGGTTGCCTTTTGGGTTTTCTCTTGACTGCCACAGGCACTGCCCCAGGGCAACCACGATCGGGAAGATGACTGGCCAAGCTTGCGGACTGGCCAGCAAGCTTGGGCTGCCTGAGACGCTTTGAAATGGCTGCCTTCTGGCTTGATCTGGAGGGTGAAGACTGACCACCCTTCCCACCTGCACAGTCACAGTCCCTCTCCTGCTGGCCTGACTGCAGCTGGCCGCCTGACCACAGACCAGGACCTCCAGACCCTCCAGAGTCCTCCGGAGGAAGAAGGCTTACCAGAGAGACCCTCTGATGCATGAGACAGGTCCCAGCCCCTCTCCCTATGTCCAGGTGTGTTTCCACTGCAAAATGCCACCATGCAATGAGTGACTTTGGCCCTGCATGGGCCAGCATGTGGTCTGAGGTAACCCTTAACTACCTCCACCACACGTCTGTCCACCTGCACGGGTTTGGGGTGAGCATTGGCCCTGCCGCCTTCTCTCCGCCAGACCAGTTGCCTGAGACTCTGAGCAATGTTCCTTCAAAACCATCGTGAAGCCCCTGGCGATGCTGAGTCCAGATAGGAAATGCAGACTTGGCAGCCACCTCTATCAGCAGAAAGAGACCTTGTGCCCCACTTGTCCAAGTCCCAGGATGGAGCCAATAAGAAAACCAGCGAGCTCGCTTCTGGGGAGCTGTTGGGAGATTTGTTTTTAGTGTAAATTACAATAATATTCTGTGTATGTGTACAGCTGTGTTCACATCCACAGTGTAAGCTGTGATATAGTTTGGATGTTTGTTCCCTCCAAATCTCATGTTGAACTGTGATCCCCAATATTGGAGGTGCGGCCTGGTGGGAGGTGACTGGGTGATGGGAACAGTTGCCTCCTGAATGGCTTTGTGCCCTCCCTGAGGTGATGAGTGAGTGCTCTCTGAGCTCACTCAAGATCTGGTTGTTTAAAAGTGTGGCACCTCCCTCCCCTACCTCTCTCACTCCCGCTCTCACCATGTGACACGCCTGCTCCCTCTTTGCCTTCCACCATGGTTAGAAGCTTCCTGAGGCCCTTACCGGAAGCAGATGCCAGCCCCACACGTCCTGTACTGCCTGCAGAACCATAAACCAAAATAAAGCTCTTTTCTATCAATTACCCAGTCTCTGGTATCTCTTTATAGTAATACAAAAATGGCCTACTACAAGCTGGGTGCTAAGGAAAGCAGGGCAGATGTTAGGCAGCGCCACCATATGCTTAGGAGTGGCCTCGAAATAGTTCCCCAGCTAGCGGCTTTTCCTAGGTTCAGGAGGTCACAGAGTCCCTTTTCTCATACACCTTCACGACAGAGCAGATGTTCTTGTCAACATGCCTGAAGACCACAGGCCTCACTCAGCTGCCTTCCTACTACTACTACTACTACTACTGCTACTACTTCCTACTACTACTTCCTATTACTACTACTT
Source organism: Cacajao melanocephalus (assembly GCA_963573385.1). Taxonomy (NCBI): domain Eukaryota; kingdom Metazoa; phylum Chordata; class Mammalia; order Primates; family Pitheciidae; genus Cacajao; species Cacajao melanocephalus. The sequence goes on from CAUYLG010001430.1 coordinate 7,373, forward strand.
CCCTACTACTACTTCCTATTACTACTACTTCCTGTTACTACTACTACTTCTTCCTACGACTACTACTTTCCTACTACTACTACTGCTTTCTACTACTACTACTGCTACTACTTCCTACTACTACTTCCTATCACTACTACTACTTCCTATTACTACTTCCCTACTACTACTACTACTACTTCCTACTACTACTTTCCTACTATTACTATTTCCATACTACTACTACTTTCCTACTGCTACTATTTCCTATTACTACTACTACTTTGTATTACTACTACTACTTTCCTAATACTTCCTACTACTACTTCCTATTACTACTACTACTACTTCCTATTAACACTACTATTTTCCTACTACAACTAATTTCTACTACTACTACTTCCTATTACTACCATTACTACTTCCTACTACTATTTTCCTACTACTACTACTTCTACTACTTTCCTCCTCCTACTACTACTTCCTATTACTACTACTACTACTTCCTATTACTACTACTATTTCCTATTACTGCCATTACTACTTCCTACTACTTTCCTACTACTACTATTTTACTACTAGTAGTACTACTTTCCTACTACCACTTCCTATTACTACTACTGCTTCCTACTACTGCTACTTTCCTCCTACTACTTCCTACTACTACTTTCCTACTAATACTGCTACTTCTTACTACTACTACTTCCTACTACTACTACTATGATTACTTCCTACTACTGCCACCTGCTAACCCTCCCCCACCCACCCTGTGTTGGACACAGAGATGAGCCACCCAGCTCTCCCTTCAAGAAACAATGCTCTTCCCAGCATGGGAGCATGGTTGGCATGCAGCATTAAGCCATCAGCCCCTTCAGGCTCTGCCTCAGCCACACAGAGTGGTTTCACTTGAGGTCACACCCTTCCTAGGGCATATCTATACCCAGTGACTAGGCATGGAGAAGTGTGAAGGCCCAGCCATTTTGGCCCATTGAGCAATAACTCTAACAGGCAGTTCTCCTTCCAGAACTCCCACCAAGCTGATCGAGACTGTTGAGCCTGCCTCACAGTTTGACGTTTCTCTTTTTTTTTTTTTTGACAAGGTCTCAATCTATCACTAAGGCTGGAGTGCAGTGGCATGATCTTGGCCCACAGTAGCCTCTGCCACCCACGTTCAAGCGATTCTCATGCCTCAGCCTCCTGAGGATTATAGGTATGTGCCACCACTCCTGTATAATTGTTGTATTTTTTTTTTTAGTAGTAGAGATGGGGTTTCAACATGTTGGCCAGTCTGGTCTCAAACTCCTGGCCTCAAGTGTTCCTTATAGCAACTAGAGCAGATGCTGGGGAAATGTTCTTGCTGAGGATAATGATGGCGTTCTTAGCCCTTTTCACTTGGAGTACTTCATACACCATACTGGCCTTACATGGGATAGAGCCACTTCCTCGGGAACTGTGCCTTCCCTTCCATAGCCAGGAGACAGAAGAGTCAACACTCCGGTGACTTCAGGCAGAAAGAAATTATATGTCATGTATTCTCAGTCCTCCGGAATTTGATTGGAGGCATTAGGGTATTTTTCTGAATTATGTCAGGCATTTGCCTTTAAGCCTGCAGGACATGCTACATAATTTGTCGAGCCTGGTGCAAAACGAAAACGTGAGGTTCCTTGTCCAACAATTATTAAGAATCGCAAGACAAGACAGCAAAGAACTAAACCAAGCTCAAGCCCCCTGTGATTGCCTTGGTTGCAGATCCACAAAGCTGACCCTGGGTGCCTATAAATACTGATTCTCGTTACTCTTGGCATAGAATGTTCTCAGCATTTGCTGGGGTCTCAGTTGACCTCCACACCCCAGAGGAGTAGGTGTGGGACTAGCAGCAATATATAAAATATTTAGGCCAGGCACTGTGGCTCAAGCCTGTAATCCCAGCACTTTAAGAGGCTGAGGCAGGAGGATCACCTGAGATCCGGAGTTCGTGACCAGCCTGGCCAACATGGTGAATCCCTGTCTCTACTAAAAACACAAAAATTAGCCAGGCGTGGTGGCAGGCACATGTAATCACAGCTACTCAGGAGGCTGAGATATGAGAATCACTTGAATCCTGGAGGCAGAGGCTGGAGTGAGATCACGCCACTGCACTCCAGCCTGGGAGACAGAGCAAAACTTCATCTCGGGAAAAAAAAATTCACCACCACGGGGCAAAGGAACCCATCTATAAGAACAGACTCCACCAGCTGCAACCATCAGGAGAGGCAAACCACAGCACCGCAGGCAAGATCTCCTTTTCAAACAAGGAAAGTGATTTCAGTGATTTGCACGAAATGATCATTTTTAGGTCTCCTGCTTTCCCAGTCCTCCCCTGTAGCATCTGACTTCTGCCTATAAGTGATTCCATGAGCCTGAACATTTCTTTTGGAGTTAAAATAAATAAATGGCGCACATGCAGGAGCCACCAGTGGCGCAGGAGCAGTTGGGGTCCATTTCGAGCCACGATAAGGCTGGAGATCCCATGTGAGAAGTTGGGAAATTGTGAGGCATGTGGAAGGTGTGGTCAGGAGGTCTATATTTGAAGTTGAAGGTAAAGGTAGGGAAAGAGCAGAGCGTCTCCCGGCAGAAAGGGTTCCTCACGCAGCCACGACGAGCGCAGCAGCATCTTGGGAGGGATTCTGGTCCCTACCCCAAGCCTCTACTTTAGCTCAGAGGAGCCACCAGGATGCCTCAGGTCTCTAGACAGTCTGATTGGAGCCATTTTTCTTCCCTCCCTCAGCCAAATTCTGGGTGGATCATGAATGGCAGCAGAGCAGCCACTAACCTTGGCTCCCCAGCCCTGCCCTCAGCCAGGCTCAGAAGGGGCTCCTCTTTAACCAGGTAATGTTGGGGGCCTGAAGAAGTCCATTCATTCATGCTCAGTATGTGAAGAGAAATGAGGAATGCAGTTTGGCCCGTTGAAAACTCCAGCTTCGCTGCCGGTTCATGATGATGTGGCTTGGGGCCTGTTGCTCACATATACTGGCACGGCTGAGCTCACATGCTCACATGCACACAAGTATACTCTCTGCTCTGTCCACAATCTTTTTGTTTTTGTTTTTGAGACAGGGCTTTGTCCAGGCTGGAGTGCAGTGGTGGCATGATCATGGCGCACAGCACCACAGAACCTCTGCCTCCTGGGCTCAAGCAATCCTCCCGCCTCAGCCTTCTCTGTAGCTGGGACCACAGTGTGCATCACTATGCCTGGCTACAAAAATTTTTTGTAGCCCGGGTGCAGCGGCTCACACCTGTAATCCCAACACTTTGGGAGGCTGAGGCAGGTGGATCATCTGAGGTCAGGAGTTCGAGGCCAGCCTGGCCAACATGGTGAAACCCTGTCTCTACTAAAAATACAAAAAATTAGCTGGGTATGGTGGCAGACGCCTAAAATCCCAGCTACTCAGGAGGCTGAGGCAGGAGAATCTCTTGAACCTGAGAGGCAGAGGTTGCAGTGAGCCGAGATCATGCCACCGCACTCCAGCCTGGGCGACAGTGTGAGACTCTGTCTCAAAAAAAATTTTTTTTGTAGAGGCAATGGGGTCTCACTCTATTGCCCAGGATGGTCTCAAATTCCTGGGCTCAAGCGATCTTCTTGCCTTGGCTTCCCTAAGTATTGGAATTACAAGCGTGAGCCATAGCTCTCAGCCACGTCTGCCTCTCTTTATGACATCGTTGAAAGATGGTCCTGGGCTGTGCGGAAGGGTCAACACACAGGAAGGGGCCACCGCATTTGCAGATATAATGACCCTTCAAAAAGGCGACTTAGATGCAGCAAACCACCATGGCATGTGTATAACTATATAACAAACCTGCACGTTCTGCATATGTATCCCAGAACTTAGAGTATATAAAAAAGAATTTTTAAAAAAAGCAACTTAGGCCAGGCACAACGGCTCACACCCATAATCCTAGCACTTTGGGAGGGCATGGCGGGAGAATCGCTTGAGCCCAGAGTTTGAGACCAGCCTGCATGATATAGCGAGACCCCATCTCTACCAAAAAAAAAAAAAAAAAAAAAGGAAGGCGTGATGGTGCATATGCCTGAAAACCCAGCACCACGGGAGGCTGAGGCGGGAGGATTGCTTAAGTCTGAAAGGTTGAGGCTGCAATGAGCTGTGATTGCACCACTGAACTCCAGCCTGGAGCCTGGGTGACAGAGCAGGACCTTGTTGCTAAAAAAAAAAAAAAAAAAAAAAAAAGGTAACAAATTAATCAACCAAGAAAGATAGGCTAGGCACCCTGAGCACGCATTAGAGCTCTTTTTATAATCAAATAAGGAGACAGTAACACTCCTGTCCCAATCAAGTGACCAGGGAATAGTGTCAGTCCTGGACAATGACTCTAGAGGTACTACGCCATTGCAGAGAGAGCACTGGCTCCGGACGCAGACATGTCTGCCTTCAGATCCTGCACCAGTCCCTCTTCAAAAGTCAGAGCTTCAAAGTTATTTATCGCCATGGTGTTCATTGCAATTGAGTAATGAATAAACAAATATTTGCAATGAATAAGCAAATTATTCATTGTAACTGCAAAATATTGTTACCAATCTATATGCCTGTGGTTGAATAAACTACAGTTCATCTACACAGTGGAGTGCTGTGCAGCTGTACAAATGAATGAGGAAAAGCTTGCTGACCTGATAAGGAATGATTTGCAGGATACAGTGCTAAGTGAGGGGGAAAAAAGCAAGAAGCAAAGCGTATTTACAGGATGTCGCCTTTCATATAAAAAAGAAGGGGATATAAGAAATCATTTAGGCCAAGCACAGTGGCTCATGCCTGTAATCCCAGCACTCTGGGAAGCCGAGGCAGGTGAATCACTTGAGGTCAGGAGTTTGAGACCAGGATGCCCAATAAGACAAAACCCCATCTCTACTAAAAATACAAAATGTAGCCAAGCATGGTGGTGCATGCCTGTAATCCCAGCTACTTGGGAGGCTGAGGCAGGAGAATTGCTTGAACCCAGGAGGCAGAGGTCGCAGTGAGCCGAGATCGCGCCACTGCACTGGGTGACAGAGTGAGATCCTGTTTCAAAAAAAAAAAAAAAAGAGAAAAAACAAAGGAAATCATTTATATAGCTGCTCATTTGTTATGCTCTGGATTGGATGCTGTCAGGAAGTGGGGGTAATTCTATGCTTGAATATATCGATACATCTTATCTACGGAACAGGAGGAATGAAGCATGGCTGAAGCTCTAATTAGTAAAGTCACAGCAGTCACTCATACTCTCATACTAACCAGGATAGGGGATGTTGCGGTCATTTCTGTTTGAACAATGTTCGCATTGTGGTTTGTGTTCAGCCGTCAGTACAGAGTGGCCTTGTTTTGTCTCGATCTATCTTGGTCACAGAGCAGCTTTGTTTGATGGCGTTCTGAGAAATTGTTTATGTTCAAAGAGACCACAAAGGCCAAGCTACGAGGGCCAAGCCAGCTCTGAGTGACACCAAGGGTAAGGCCTAACTGATAATGCCAAGCCAGTTCCCAGCTGGCACGAGCTGCTTTTCTCTTTCTCAATAGGACAACTGGTGAAATTTGAATAAGGTCTATAGATTAGTAAATAGCATTTTATCAGTGTTAATTTCTTAGTTTCAATTATTGTACTATGATTATGTAAGATGTTAACAGGAGGGGAAGTTGGCCGGGAGCGGTGGCTCATACCTATAATCCCAACATTTTGAGAGGCCAAGGCAGGGGCATCCCTTGAGCCCAGAAGTTCGAGACCAGCCTGGGCATAGTGAAACCCCATCTCTATTTGTATCAAAAAAAAAAAAATGAGAGAAATTGGATGAAGGGTATAGAGGAACTCTGTATACTATTCTGGAACTTTTTCATAAGTATAAAATTATTCCAAAATAAAAAGTTAAAAAAAAACTTAGCGTATGAAGTAGAAGAGGTTGACTTGCATATCCAGGCTGTGCTGTATAAAACTAAATGCATATCTCAAAACACTAAAGCATTACCTGTGTGACAAGATGGCCCAGACAACGCATAGAAATTGAGTAGGATTAAAAGGAAGATTTAGGGTTCTTGTTTAGGTCTTACTCTAGGGTAAGGCTCCTTGAGTAGATGCATCACTGCCCTGTTTTCACTGTTATTGCTCTTTCTCTCCCTTTCTTCTATTTAATCTGCCCAAGTGAATATGCCCATGCTAGAACCAGGACTGCCCCTACCATCTTGGAAAGCAGCAGAGACCTGGACCTTCCACGAGGTCACTTCCAATTCCTTCCCTTCTACACACAGACCACAGTGCCTCTTGCAGAGAGGACACCGAGCATGAGTTGAATCTCACCCCGGCCGGGTGCGGTGGCTCACGCCTGTAATCCCAGCACTCTGGGAGGCCGAAGCGGTTGGATCACCAGAGGTGAGCAGTTCAAAAGCAGCCTGGCCAACATGGTGAAACCCTATCTCTACTAAAAATACAAAAATTAGCCGGGCATGGTGGCAGGCACCTGTAATCCCAGCTACTCCAGAGGCTGAGGCAGGAGAATCACTTGAACCCAGGAGGCAGAGGTTGCGGTCGCACTCCAGCCTGGGCAACAAGAGTGAAACGCCATCTCAAAAAAAAAAAAAAAAAAAAAGGAGAATAAGAAAAAGAAACTCACCCCACACCCCACCTCGGCCCATTTAGCTGAATCCACCTTTCTGTCTCCTGCTCATACCTGGAGCTTCTCTCTAAAAAATCATCCTTTAAAGAGAATTGTGGCAAAGTGAGTTCATATTCCTCTTGTCAAAACAACAAATATTTTAATATTTCATTTTTGTAAGTAATCCTATGCAAGGCAGGCAAAAATTGAGAAAAGAGGCAAGTCACGGAAACTTGGTGAGAATATAATCCTATTGAAAGCAACTTGGCAAAGTTCATCAAGAGCCTCAAAAACGATGGCACACTCTACCCCGTAATTCCACTTCCGGGATGCTATCCAAAGGAAGTCATCAAGAATGCAGAGAGATTTATGCACAGACTGGCTGTTAAAAATCATGGATTGAACACTTGCAACCCCTGCTAAAATGAAAGTAAGAGGAATTCTTAATAGGCATAAACTACAAGACAGGAGAAAATGAGAGAGGAGAAAAATAGAAACACAATTTTGAAAGCTGGAAAGCAAATAACTTAGCAGGACCAAAAAGACTGAATCCTAAACTGGCAGCAAAGAATGCTGAGAACCAACCCGATTTACACCATAAAATCCCTCAAAAGGTTAAGGAATTGATGGCACTAGATCCCTCAGGAAATGAGGGGGAAGAGGTGGCTGAAATGTGGATGAAGCTTAAGACTGTTTTAAGCAGTTGGATCTGGTTCGATCTCCCTACTCCTCACAGCCAGGTAATGGTCCTCCAAGACCAGCAAAAGACTGGAGGCTCCTTCCCTAGAGAGAGTCAATCAAAGGTCTTCAGGGACAACAAGGCGATATCGGGGTGGCAAGTGACACTGAAAACTAGGGGATGAAGGGCTTGTGTGCACAATGACTGTGGGCTCCCCATCCTCACCTGCACAGGAGAATGGAAGAGGGAGCCCCCAGGGTATTTCATTTCTGTCATCAGAAGCCCCTCAACCACTCCTACCCAGCCAGGTCCTCACATTGAAAGTCACAGCTAGCAAACCCCACTGGCTGTCCAGAGCACCCAGTCATCTTTTCAGTTTCCCACTCCTTTTATTTTCTGGGTTGTTTTCCCCCCTAACATTATTTTGAAATAATCTTAGGCCTTTAGAAAGGTTGAAGGAAAAGTACAAATCCATATTGCCATTGTTTGCTTCTTTCTTGTGTTTGCTTTATCATTCCCTCCCCTCTTTATCTCTCTCTCCCTCCCTGAATGTTCCTCCTCATGCTCTCCCCCCACTACCCTGCCCAACTCCCACCCATTTATTTCTGAACCATTTTAGAGAAGTGACAGACGTGCCTCTAAATACTTCAGAGTATATATCCTAAAATCCAAATATAGTCTTACCTAACCACAGAATGATTATCAGAATCAGGAGAATAATATTGATACAATACTATTATCTAACTATACAGCCTGCTAAAAGAAAAATTTTAGACAAATTAAATTTCATAGAGTTTAACTGAGCAAAGAACAATTCGAGAATCAGGCAGCAGAAGAACCAGCATAGGTTCACAGCAACTCCAAGCCTGCTATATGGTTGGATAACATTTATGGACAGAAAAAGGAAAGTGTGGTAGAGAAAACAGAAGCGAGGTTACAGAAACAACTGGATTGGTTACAGCTCAGTGTTTGCCTTATTTGCATAGGCTTAAACAGTTGGCCACCTGTGATTGGCTGAAACTCAGCTACTGTGATTGGCTGAAACTCAGCAGCTGTGATTGGTTGAGACTCTGGTTACTTGTTACAAGAGCAGTTTACAGTCTGTTTATACATTCAGTTAGGTTACAGTTCACTGTGTATGGAGAAACCTTTAGGCAAAACATAAACTGCTGGGTGTGATGGCTCATACCTGTAATCCCAGCACTTTGGGAGGCCAAGGCAGGCAGCTCACTTGAGGCCAGGAGTTCAAGACCAGCCTGGCCAACATGGTGAAACCCTGTCTCTACTAAAAATACAAAAATTAGCCAGGAGTGGTGGCATGTGCCTGTAGTCCCAGCTACTTGGGAGGCTGAAGCAGGAGGATGGCTTCAGCCCTGGAGGTGAAAGTTGCAGTGAGCCAAGATTGTGCCTCCACCCTGGGTGACAGAGCAAACGTAAACCATGTAAGGAGTCAGCTTTAGACTAAACTTAATTTAACAAGCCCTTATTTAAATTTTGGCCATTTCCTCAATAATGTCCTTCATAGATATTCTTTTTTCCTGGCCCAGGATCTAATCCAGGATCACATATTGCATTTAGTTATTGTGTCTCTCTCGTCACCTTTAATCTAGAATAGTTTCTCAGCCCTAACAGAAGATATTTGAGGTCAGTTTGTCCCATGGTTGGTGATGTTCACTTGGTTAAGCTGAGGTCTGCTAGGTTTCTCCACTTAAAGTTAATACATAACTGAGGAGAAAATACTTTGAGACCCTGTAAATATCCTGTATTCATCAAACTTCTACCCATTCATTTTAACATCACTAATGATTCTTGCCTGAATCAATTATTACTAAGATGGTTGCTAAATAGTGCTTTTCTAATTCTATTACTCCTTCTACTTTATTAGTTGATACTCTTTTGTTAAAAAAACAAAAACAAAAACAAAAATCAAAAGAACTCTTCCTTTCCCCTACTTACTTATTTATTAATACATTTATATAAGTATGGAGTAGCAGATTCTTATTTTATTTGATTGATTATAATATATTCTTACCATTTATTTTGATGCTCCAAAATTTTCCTAGGTTTGACCAGTGGGAATACTCCCAGAAAGTAGAGCAAAAACTCAGTCTAAAAGCAAGAGGAAAAAAATAATTACAGAATTAGTCCTAATAATAGGAGTTCCAAACACACACACACACACACACACAGTGACAAACACACACAGACATAGATGTGTACATAAACACAGACACCACACAGTGACATAGGCACAAAGACACATAAACATCAAAGACACACAAACATCAAAGACACACGCAGACACACATACTCAAACACAGAGATACAAACATACAGACACACACAGAAGGAAATAATCAACAAGAAAATTCAATTTCCCATAATTAAAGGCCATTAGTGTTTCCACTGGAAGGACTTTTGGAATTCCCATCACAATAGATGTGACGGGGACTTGGTGGGGGGCGGGTGTCAAAATCACTAGAAGCCAGAAGACAATGACTTCAAAATTCTGAAAGAAAATTATTTTCAACCTTGAATTCACTTTCCCAAGCAAATTATCAATCAATGTTATATCTATGCTAACTATCAATTTCAGACATCTAAGTTCTCAAATATTTTTGTTTTCAAGCATCCTTGTCTTAGGAAGGATTGCTAAGGATATTGGAAGATATGCTCTATCAAAAGAGTGCAGTAGACCAAGATAAAGGAAACCTGAGTTGTAGGAAATAAGGGATCCAACACAGGAGAGAGGGAAATGGGATCCAAGGAAACAGCTGTGTACCAGGCATGGGCCCACCCAGTCCACAGGGGAGCAGGTCAGAAGGCTTCAAGAGTAGTTGAATCCTGTGAGACTTGGCAAGTGTGTGCAAATTAAGGATACTTGACTTTTCAACCTCTTCTTTCAATGTAACTTTTATACGAAATAAAGTAATCCATTAACAGTTCTCAAAAAAAAAAAAAGAAAAAGAAAAAGTCATTCCTTCGGGAAGATGAAACCCTTAAAAACCCAATTTATCTGAGTGTTTTGTTTGTTTGTTTGTTATAGAGACAGGGTCTAGCTCTGTCTCCTATGCTAGAGTACAATGGTGTGATCGTAGCTCACTGCAACCTCAAACTCCTAGGCTCAAAGGATCCTCCTGCCTCAGCCTCCCGAGTAGCTGGGACCACAGGCACACACCATCAAGCCCAACTAATTTTTAAATTTTTTATAGAGATGGGCTCTTGCTCTGTTGCCCAGGCTGGCCTCAAGCAATCCTCCCGTATCAGCCTTCCAAAGTGCTGTGATTATAGGCGTGAACCATGCCCAACCTATATCTGACTTTTTTGAGAGAAGATTTAGACAACTGGCGAAGAATTTGGATTTGAATTAATGATAACTACATAGAAAACCAAGTAAGACACTAACAACACAAGAACTTCTGAGAAACAAAAATATAAGCAGGAAAGAAAAAGTGGGCCTTATAGACCTCATGGCCTAGCTTTGAATGGTGTTGACATAACCATAGTTATTTAAACACAAAATATTAATTTAACCAAATAATGATATATTGATATTGGGAGTATGGGAAGGATGTGCATGGGAAGAGGGGGCCAGGGAGAAGAAAAATAAAGCTAAACAAATCATCTTCCCTGGGGAGATTCAATAGATAATGCCTACAATGGAAAAAAAATTGAGAAGTTTCCATTCAAACCTGTTATTTAGAAAAGTGGCAGTAAGTACCCAATGTAATTAGCTAAAAGAGGCCGTGTGGCAAGGCAAATGCTGAAGGAGAGATGAGAGATTGCTGGGGCTTGTAACAAACACTGCACATCTGTATGTCTCTCCAGACTATATATTATCTATAACTTTGCTCAAAAAAAAATTTGTAAATGCAACACTAAAAATTTTTTAAATAAAATAAACAGGAGATTTATGCATTGAAATTATAATCACATCATTATTTTAGATAATAAAGAGTTGTAAATAATTTACATTCCCAAGAGTGGAGAAATGGCTAAGTAATTATAGTGGTATCCACACAATTATATATACAACTAAATAAAAATACTTCTTTTAGGGAAGTTATAATGCTGTGAGAAAATACTTATGACCAAATGCTAAGTGAAACCAACAGGTCACAAAATGTTCTACAGATGTCAGGCTCTTTTCGTTTTGTTTCTTGTGTTTGACTTCTTTTTTGTTTCAATAAATAGTTTTGCACAGAAATAAGAATGGAAGGAAAGATACCGAAATATTAACACTGGTTGGATTTAGATCGTGTGGCTTTTGATTCTTTAAAAATCATTTTTACTCTTCTGTGTTTAACAAGTATTTCTTTTGGAGCAATATATATATTATTGACAATTAGGTTCAGTTTTAGATTGTGAGGTCTAAATACATACATATAAAGAGAGAGAGAGAGAAGAGACAAGATTTTGCTTTGTTGACTGGGCTGATCTCTTACTCCTGGACTCAAGTGATCCTCCCGCCTCAACCTCCCAAAATTCTGGAATTGCAGACATGAGCCACTGCACACAGCCAAAAAATACTTTTAATAATATTAATATGTGTTTATTATAGAAAAATATCAACATGGTCTAAGAACAAAATGAAAGTCATCCAGATGTATTGCTTTTATTATGAAAAAAAAAAAGACATTTTTGAAGCATGGAAATTTCTCCCTTATGAGAAAAAAGCGGCCATATTCACGACAGTTTGGCCAATGAAGACTTGACCAAGGCCTTAGCCTTGACGTTGAGACAGACTTCATCTGAGGCAGTAATAATCACTATTTTTTCATACTGAGATAAAACCTGATAGAATTGTTTTGCATGCCTTCATAATGGCAAATTAAAAAAAAAATCTGAACCAGTTTTGATGTTTATTTTCAAGTTCTAGGAACTAAAAAAAAAACTGCAACGACACGAAGTTTCAGAAGAATTTCAGAAACTGGGTAACTAACAATGAAAGCTGGAAAAAAATGATTTTCACATTGATCATTCCTTTTATTTGCTTCAGTCTTAAATCTGCAGCCTGCTTTTCCTGGATTTCCATTTGATAGTGTGCTGGTTCTTAGAGTCATCAATTGTGTATTATTAGTCCATTTTCATGCTGCTGATAAAGACATACCTGAGACTGGGTGATCTATGAAGAAAAAGAGGTTTAATGGACTCACAGTTCCACGTGGCTGGGGAGGCCTCACAATCATGGCGGAAGGCAAAAGGCACATCTTACATGGCAGCAGACAAGAGAATGAGAGCCAAGTAAAAAGGGAAGCCCCTTATAAAATCATCAGATCTCATGAGACTTATCCAGTACCACGAGAATCATATGGGGGTAACTGCCCCCATGATTCAATTATCTCCCACCAGGTCCCTCCCACAACATGTGGGAATTATGGGAGCTACAATTCAGGATGAGATTTGACTGGGGACACAGCCTAACCATATCAACTTGTATGGGGAACTAGAGTTTATATTGCCTTTGTGTAGTCATAGAAAAAGAGGAGAGGGCAAGACTGATAATACTTACACGTAAGTAATTTTTGTTTAGGTTGCATATGGGCAATTTTTGCTTACTGTTCTATTAAGAGTAATTGTCCACACAGATGTCCACAATAGAGCTTTTCACAGATAGATGCATGAAAAATACATGTTGAATGCATGAAATGGGAGAGAAGGAGGGAAAAACAGAGGGAGAGAGAAATCCAACTTGCCATCACACCATTAGGACCAACAGGAGGAATGAAATAGAAGCAGAGACAACTCTAGGCTGAATGAAAGGGAACAGATGATGTCTGCTCATTGAACATGTAGCTCAGTGTAGATGGAGCAACCAAGTAACACAAGTGTTGGTGGGAACTAGGAATGTGGCAGCATGGAGGAAAAGGGAGGGGAGAAAGATTGAGAACTGTGTTCCCAATAATTTCTTCCTCATCTATGGTTTAGAAAATTAGGAACACATTTAAAGCAGTGTCTAGAGGGAAATTTATAGCACTAAATGCCCACATGAGAAGTGAGGAAAGATCTGGAATTGACACCCTATTATCATAATTAAAAACAGTAGAGGAGCAACATCAAACAAATTCAAAAGGTAGCAGAAGACAAGAAATAACTAAGATCAGAGCAGAACTGAA